>JAPWDM010000005.1:54920953-54975953 GCA_035578155.1 Brachynemurus nebulosus | reverse complement strand
AGGTTTTACCGTGGCCTGCAAATAACCCTGACTTGAACCCAATAGAACATCTTTGGGATCAATTAAAACGGTGAGTCAGAGCAGCCGGAGAGGATGTGCACACCCAACAACAACTGATTGATGTCTTGAGAAGATGTTGGGAGGAGATTCCTGATGAAACCGTTAGGCATCTTATTGAAAGCATGCCGAGATGGCTTCAAGAATGTGCTTTAAAAAAGGGGGAGGGCATACTCGATATTAAATCACCGAAAAGTTGCATAATGTGTGCTTTTACTCAAAGCGTGAACGTTTGTTGATGACTGTAAAAATGACTATAAAAATGACAAAATCCTAAAAAAATGTAATTATGGATTAATTTTTTATTTAATCTTATTAAAATTAATTTTATTTAGTAAAAAATTAGTTCCTTAATTAACTGTAAGCATACCTTATACTGTAACTTATATAAAAATAAACTTATGCAGCAAAACATGAGTGGCCCTTATTTTGTTTTGAGTAGTATATATACGAATCGGGTTGCCAGTACGTTTAATATATCATTCTGTCAAAACTAAACGAAGTTCGGATCAAAATTCTTTAGAAGCGGCACATAATATATCTATTTTTCATAAATACATTTACCATTTGAATTTAACCACAGATCAGACAGATTTTTTTCTAAATGCGCTCTATAGTTTGTGTGACAGGAATGTAAACCGTATTGCTCGCATACATTGTTAAGAAAAGTTTTTAAATAGTAGAAATTTTTTTTATAATCAATACAGTCGATCAGATTAAATTTCTAACATGATTTCCGCGGCCAGTGGACATTTCTTGATTTGGTCTGCTACATTCATATTATCATATATTATCAGGGTTGTGCACGTAGACTACGTGAAGTAGTCTACCCTATTTGTCAACGCGTAAACAATAAGGTAGACTACGTGACAATTGTCTACGTAGACAATATAATCAATGTAAACAATGAATATTATTTATTTTACAATAGATCATTAAGGTTGGACGACTGCATATTTGCATATGCTACTTTATTTATGAGTACGCTTATTCTAAAATTTGGTTTTCAGTCTTATAAACCATTTAAAAGCAAATGAGCTAATATTCATTTCGAATATTTAGCTCATATTCATACTTTTTTTAATGTTTATACTCTACTAGCTGTGACCCGTTGTTTCACCCACGTAAAATTATCTTAACTATTGGTCAAATGATCAATTTTAAATTAGATATTCAGAAATAATACCTGGCTCCGCTCGTCAAACGATTCTAAAGTAGCAATCTGCATATTTCAATAGCATGGCTAAATTCCGCACCCTTATGTAGCTAGTACCGCACCCTTATATACCCGTATCAATAGGTAGTTTTAGGAGTATTTCCATTTTAAGCCTTGCTTGGGGCACCAAGATAGCAGGGGACAATTTTAATATCACAATTAATTTGGGGCTTATTTGATGGCCTTGACGGACAATTCTGACCTCGAGGTTCTTTCAAATTTGATATTCTAAAATTCTGAGCATAATTCTCGCCTAATAACCCTAAATTAACCGTATTCATATTTCCATAGCATATTTAATTTTCATAAAATATTTTAAAAATCCAACCGTTTAATCTTAATTCTATTAGATAGTGCTGGGGGTTAATTTTGATGTCACTTTACATTTAAATTAAATATTCTAAATTTCTTTATAAAATCAGTTTCTTCTAGTGTTTCGCTCCGTTCGTCCAATGATCTTAAAATAGATATATATGCATATAGCTGAGACCCGCGGTTTCACTTGCATAAAATTATCTGAATTATAGGTAAAATTTATATAGGCCAATTCAATCATATATTCCAAAATTCTGTGCAAAATCAATTATTTATAGCACTTGACCCTGCTCGCCCAATGACTCTAAAATGACTATCTTCATATTTTATTAGCATGGCTAATTTCCGCACCGTAAGAACTTAGTATAGTTACTATACCAACAGTCTTAGAATTACTTCTATTTTAGGCCCTTCAAGGCACCAAGGCCCCAGGAAATCATTTTAACGTCAGTTTCATCTTTCACAGAGATCTCAACAGTACTTGAGTAAAAATTGTCAAATTTCTTCAGTTTTTTAATTCGCTCTCTGTTTGATGTAACTGACGGACAATGTGACCACACGTCCATTTAAATTTGATATTTTGAAATTTTGTACAAAATCAGTTCCTTATGTGCTTCGCTTCGCTCGCTCGACGACACAAAAATATTATTCATATTTTCAAGTCATATTCATATTTTTATAGTACGTCTAATTTTCATAAAATTTTATCAAAATGAGTCAAGTGGTTTAATTAGAGTATAGAGTTGTTTAATTCGATAGCGCTGGATGATTCATTCCAACTTCACCTTAATTTCAAATCAAATATTCTGAATTGGCTATATTCATATTTCAATAACATGTCTAATTTCCATACCTTGAGATCTTATCGTAGGTAGTTAGATATGCATAGTGACAATTTCAAGAGAACTGTAATTTGTGAGACATTTTGAGATCCCAGGGTCTGGAGAATATTTCAGAATTCACATTAATTTATTTCGGAATCTCTGTAATATTTGAGAAAAATTTGGATAAGATCCGTTTAGTCGTTTATTTGGAGGGTTTTTTGGGTCCGCAAAGCTCACGGGGGGGTTTTATCCTTATGTCGTTTTTCAGAAACTCAGTGCTATTTGAGAAAAATTTTGTCAAGATTCGTTCAGCCATTTATTTTGGGTTTCTTTGGAGAGCCAAAAATTTGGTAACGATACGTCCAGTTGCTTACTTTAGGCTTTCTTGGGGGTTCTCAGGTCCTACAGGATAACTTCAACTTTGATCGTCTTTTTTTGGATTCTTATACCAATTTTACCTATAGTTTTGTTATATCATTTTTTTGATACCTGCTACCGTTTTCTCGAAACTACTGAAGACAGATAAGTAAAGTCCATATTTCATTTTTAATATCAGGATGACCGAGCCCGGCCCGATGGAAATTTCATCTTTATGGAATTTGCTGAGAAGAGCAGATACACATGCCAATTGATGATAACTGGACAGTCCAGTTGTCTATTTTCTTTAAAGGATACAAATAGTTTGAAATTTTTTAACCTAAGATTCCCAAATATTTTACTAATTTATCATAGGAGATGAAGGTTTAAAAATAATAATTCTATATTCTTCCGTACAATAAACTGCTTCTTTATTTTCTCTTTTTTCCAAAAATTTTTCGGTATCTTTTATAGAGAAAATAAAGAAACAATTTATTCTACGGAAGAATGTTGAATTATTATTTTTAATCCTTCATCTTCTATGATAAATTAGTAAAATATTTGGTTACAAAATTTCAGATTATTACAATATCCCAATAAAACCATATTGGATACAAATAGTATTTTGCACAGTAAATAAGTAATTTCATAGTAGTCACAGGTAAAAATATTATTGATAGTATCTCTAGGAATATTTATTAATACTTATATACAAAAATCTCAAATTACAATTACTTAGCAACCATCTAAAATTTTTACGATTTTTTGATAAATTGGCCACAGACTGCTGTATTACAGTAATAAACAAAACGCCGTGAGCAGCGGGGCTCCATCACGGTAGTCGAATTTTCCCCTTCATCTTCGGTATTGAATGTCTACAAGCGAAATGTGATTGAAAGTCTACAACCGAATTGTCATTTTGTTGGTTTCAAAACTGGTGATGAGTGTTCGGCTGATCGAGGCTTTAAAAAAAGGTTTTAAGTATTTAAGGGCTGTATCTCAGTAAATTTCAATTTTGTGCCAAAAACAGGTAGCAGAAGTAAAGCCAACACAATTCGTACGAGGACATTCCTGCCCATGTTTATCCGCTAATTGCCTTTATGTTTTAGTTTTAAAAATTAAAAAAGGACCTTAAATAGTAAACTGGAAGGCCTTTATAAAGATATTTTTTCTTTCCAAAAAAATCCAAAATTTCTATTTTATAAATACGAAAAATCCAAAATTCCTAATTTATAAATAAACAGTGACTTTAATAACATTTTTAAATTACTTAATATGTATGTATTTCATTTGTCATAAAAGTAAGTTCACTTTTTTTTAAATTTTTTAAAATTACTATTCGCCTACTTGTATTTAGAATAAACATAATGCTTTTAAAACACATTTAACAATAGCATTCAATTCCGATGTAAAAATGGGAGAAGTGGAGGGAAAAGTGATGCGGACTCCCTACAAGGTACTAGCAAGGTAAAATTTCAGCCCTCTAGGTTTGCTTATGGAGTCTCTAGACGTGTTAGAAAACAAGCAAAAAAATTAAGGAAATATTGGCGTAAAAATCGTGGGGGTAAGGGTTAAAAGTTGAAACCTCCAAAAAACAGTGTCTGGCTATTAGCTTAACCTGTACACCAAATTTCAGCCCTCTAGGTTTATTTGGGGAGATTTTGACCCGAACGAAACTGTTAAAAAACAAGAAAAATCATGTTCTTTTGGGTATAAAAATGGTGGGGGTAGGGGTTAAAAGTCGAGACCCCCAAAAGGCACCCCCTTGATACTAACTCAATCCGAATACAAAATTTCAGCCCTCTAGGTTTATTCGGGTGACCTGTGCGAGTGGTACAAACTTCGAAAACGTCGAAAATGCATGAAATTGTAGCTTAAAAATGAGGTGGGTGGAGGTAAAATATTAAAACCTCCAAAAAGCACAACCTAGGTACGAACTTTATCAACACACCAAATTTCAACCCTCTACGTTAATTCTGGGGGGCTGGGGGCCTGTTAGATCCAGCGAAAATCGTTTTTCCCCCCTCTACTCCCACCATATCATCCTAGGAAGCTGAATTTTGGATATGTTGTAGATAATTGACCGAAACATTATTTAAAATCGGTTTGGAAAAGTTTTATTGCTTTTCCGCCCCCCACCACCCCCTTAAAGGTCGGGTCAGAAAAAAAATTTGCCCAAAATTTGACCCCACTTTGATAGTATGAGGTGCCTCGAAAATGAGCCCCATTTACCAAATTTCATCTCTTAACTTCCATAGGGGGGCCCTACACAAATTAAAAGGTGGCGGGAAAATATATATATATATATATATATATATATATATATATATATATATATATATATATATATATATATATATATATATATATATATATATATATATATATATATATATCAGACATTTTTTTTTTCTACATATTCGTGTTCTACGGGTCCGAAAACGGATAGCGCCCCTACTCTCGCCTCTCGCAGCTCTTATCGTATAGACTGTATAAGTCTAATTTTTCGGAGAAAATTCGACTAAAAATTAATATCTTACGGTTTTTCGTAAATTTCGACGGTTAGACAAAAAATTTTGCAAAACCCGTTCTTAGCGAGCGCCTACGACCCAATAGGGACCTATATGCCAAATTTTTTAAGTTTGTAGCTATTGTAGTTTTGGAGATTTCTATATAGATGAGTGAGTGAATGAGTGGTATTTCTCTTTTATATAATAGATGTTGAATCAATTCAAACAACATCATCGGTTATACTCTAAAATCATTATAGTACTGTTATATCAATTGCCTAGATTTGTGTATCTCTGACATATATGTATTATTATAACTTTATGGCCAATCCCTATAAGAGGCAGTGGTTCCGATGAAGTGAGACGGATAGACATCGGGTAGAGGCACTTCAGTTGTTTTGCGCAGATGCATCAATTAGTGTTTACCGTGTTTACTGTTCAGATTGGTTCATATTACCACCAAAAAAGTCGCGTTTGCGCAAAACGAACAAAATACTTCCAAATCTGCACCGTGATGTTGGGACGTTTTTTTCATATCCATTTGGCTATATGTGTATACTACATAATATATGATCTCTGATATATTTTCTCATAAATCATATTTTATTTTAAATTATATTATCATTGATACCTTCACAATATTTTGATATTTGTCTTTGAATTTTTCGAAACTTTAGACAGAAATATCTATAGATATGCTTTAACTACAAATTGTTAGACTAATTGCGTTTAATCACTAGTTCCATTTGAATTATTTTATGTTAAGATTACTTGTTTTGAAGTAAATTCAATATTTAATTTTTTTTCCTTTAACACCTTTTTAAAAAAATTTTGCCTATTTTTCTTTTAAGTGCATATTAACTACATATTTACCAAAATAATTAAACTAACTCTTACTTTTTATACTTAAAAAATTAATTTAAAAAAAAAAAAACTCTAAAATCAGTTACTTTTCAAATTTCAATTTGATTGTTGAAATATTTGAATTTAACCACAGATCAGACAGATGAAGCCTACATATAAAAAAGTGTGGTCCGAAAGTTGCAATAAGCTGCATTTTATATTGCTTACTAACTAGTCGTCCATCGGCTCTACAAGAGCAAACAACCATTGTTAAGTAGTGGCCACAGTGGTGGCTGTTGATTGTTACATTGTGGTTACATCATTAGTAGCAGATACATACATATAGTTGTTCGATAGTATGTATCCACTCTCACCTTGCACCTCGCGCTACATACATACCGAATATCGCACATACTAACATTCATTGTACTACACATACAAACACAAACTCCAAATGTGTATATAACCATAGAAAGTGGGGGTGCCTCGCTGCCAAGCTTGGTGACGTAAAATTCTGGCGACAGCCGGAATGCTAACTATCATACAGTAGTTTGGCCTTAAATTTAACAGTTAGTTTTAAAGTAAACAAAACATATTTTAAAAAAATTCCAAGAACTTCTGTGTCTTTAGTTAATTAATTAACTTATATTAAAATAAATTAATCAAAACTTCCAGCAGCTATCAAAAAGTTGGAAATCAGAAATTTAAGCTCAAATGAAGTTATCAGTGTGGTTAATACACGAAAAGTTAAACTGGAACGAAATACTTCTGCCACAGGGCCTTGTAAAACAAGAATTTTTTGATCGTTAATCGAAAAATAAAAATAAAGATTTTACAACATTAATTAAGATTTACAAAATAATTTCAGGAAATTTGAACGTGGAAATTTCTGATTTTCTCACACCAGAAAAAATTGTTTGCTTTAAATATAGCTCGATAATATCATGTGTGTGATGCTAGCCCCGCACTTTTTGAAATTTTTATTTTTCTTAATTGTGCTATATTGTGCTATTACGTTTGTGCCAATTTGTGCCGCAAACAACAGCTCGAAATTAGAAGCAATTAGGAGAAAACACCAAAAGCAAATTTTTACCAGTCCCACACTTTTCAATTTTTTGTTAGTTGTGCCGCTTTGTGCTACGTTTGTACCATATTGTGCCGCAAACGGCAACTCAAAATAATCAAGAAGTTCAAAAAAAATCAAAAAACAAATTTTTGGTCAGCCTCGCACTTTTTGAAATTTGAACTTTTTTTAATTTTATTGCATTATACAACGTTTGTATCGCGTTGTGCCGTCGAAAAAATTTAAATTCATATTCCATCTGGATAAAAAATGTTTTTGTATTCTTGGAAGACCCCTACAGATTTTTAAAAATTAGTCTGTGCTGTGCAATGTATTAGCCTGAGAAAATTTTGTCATTTAGGAAAATTGTTATGCTCACCTAGCACAATCCCCCACAAAAAAAATTCAAAAATGCCAAAATTTGAATTTCCCGCCACTACTACTTCATCAATTTTTGATGAATTTGAAACAAAATTTTACGTTTCAGACATGAAACTTACAAATCTGAAATAGGACAATTAAAAATAAGTAGGATAATATCAATAAATGTCAGTAAGTCTTTTCAGTACATTTTTAGATATAATTTTAATTTTTATTAATAAAATTTATTGTTTCAGTATGACAACAATGTTTAAAGTGTTAATTTAAATTTTTTCAGGGTATATTCAATATACCTACATATTATATGTTAGTTTTTACGGAATATTTGCATAAATAATGCATATTTTTGTTTTAACGATATCTGAGCATATAAACATTTTTATAAGCATAATTAGGTGCATATATTTTTGACCAAAGTTAGATCACATTAACGGAAAATTTGAAAAATTAAAAATTCTTTGTTGTAAACAGCGTAAACCGTGTTGTAAATTAATTTAAATTTGAGAAAAACATATCACATATATTTAGTTGTTGGTTTATAACTGCACAGTATAGATATTACTTATGTAAAGAAATTTGAAATTTTATAAAGTAAATAGGGTTAAATGAATGTATAATATTAAATATTATTTTTTTAAAATGTGAGTTGTGTTGTGCTTAAAATATAATACCTGTGTGTATAAAATACATATATAATTGTGTTGTGTTTAAAATATCTATTAATGTTATACATTTTTGTTTAATTTTGATACATTAAATTAAATTATGTGATACGGTGTAGAGGTGTGCCAAAATCGTGAATTCACGCGTGACCCGCCGGGTCACGCGTGACCCATCGTGATCGTGAATAATTTTCTACGATCGTGCGTGAGTGGGCGTGATCGTGACATTTAATTTCTTGTCGTGAATAATTCGTGAGTCACGAAAAGTTAACCCTAGAATCATACGTTGGTCTACGAATAAGGTATCATACATCGGCGTCGTTTCGACGAATGGACTTTTTACGGGGAGTTTTAGAGTTTATTTGCAAAAAACATTTTTTTTACATAACAATACTACAAAAGAGAACAAAATATTTAAAAAAATTTGATTTGGGAAAATTTCTTAATGTAAATATTTATTAATTTTTTTAATCTTTTTATCAAAGCATATTTTCATTATAAAAATTAAAAAATAGATAAATACATCAATTGTAATAATTAATTTATGAACTGTGATGACTCAGTGGACATGTGTGACTTTACAGAATGTGAAATTTCTCAGTCATAAATATTCCTATAGATATGTAGTTATTTCCCCATTAGGCACATTTGTAAATTTTCTAAAATTTGTTAGTAATTTTTCGAATAAGATCTCAAAAAATAATAAAAATTAAAATATTTTCCACAAAATAAATTGTTAATCTTTTATTAAGTCATTCGAAACGCATTCTTTAGTTTCGATTCAATATATTAAAACTTAAGTATTATGTCGTCTCTATAAGTCAAACAGCTGTAATCATCTTTCACATTATCATAATCATTGAATAAATTAATTATAACATGCATATCTTTAATAAATTTTAGCAAAATTAGGAAAACTTTTATATATGGAGTGCAAAATCTTTAAAAAAAAATATAGGTTAATCATACATCGTCGTCCTTTTGACGCACACTATTTCAGTATCAAAAAAACGACAATAGCTATAAACAAAATTTATATGTCTTATGTATTATAATAGCAAATAAATTAGATAGCAGAAGTTTCACAGCGAGCAGGTACCAACAAGTCACAGTATTGGAGCAGGTAGAGAAGTTCGTTCGTCGTTTTGACGAGTACGTATGATTCTAGGGTTAAAGACCATGAATAAAAAATTTTTAAATAATTTATTATTTTCATTTTTAGGGAATATTAACTAAACCAATTTGATATTTTAACTACAAAAAAATCTTTTTTTTATATATTGGTTTTTGCAAGCACAAGTAGGTAGAAATCCAATAACCCTTACTAACAAATTCCAGTTCTTTACCGAGATACTTGGAGTGTATACAAATTGATTTACAAATTAGAAATATCCAGTAGTGTTTATGATGTTATTCTGATTCTTCCGTTTTTAAATAATTTCTTAAATTTTTAAGAAATTCTTAAAATTAGCCTGCATCTCACACGATCTGTGGATATACGGTCTCAGTCAATGAGTATAATTGTGAATAACAAGGTCAGTTTTGAACAATATGGTCATGAATACATAATATAAAGAGGGGTTACTTAAAGGAATATTATCTTTTTCAATATTTTAAGTTGTTTTATTATCATTATTTTAAAAAAAAATTTGTTTTCTATGTATTTATAGGTTCTAAAAAATATTTTGTCACAATTTTGTTAGAAAACTAGATATTTGGTTTGGTTGTGGGAAATGTCATGTTTATATACAAATACAATAAGAACAAATATTAAACAATAAATCATTAGATGAAAAATTTTGAAAATTTTCTCACTTTCCAGAAAAAATTAAATAGTATAATTATAATTTGCATCAGTATTAATCTCAGTAATAATGTTAGCCCTATTAACCGTATTCTGATTTTATCCCAAGGACATAATTTTAACTGATTGTTAAAGCGATAGTGGTTTTTTATTCAAAATTCCAACGATTAATTTCAAAGATTTTTATGTTTAATTCGTAAGCGTACGTGAGTGTGAAAGCATAAAATTTTTTTGTTCGTGATCGTGCGTGAGTGTGAAAGGATAAATTTTTTTTGTTCGTGATCGTGCGTGAGTGTGAAAAGAAATAAATTTTCTCGTTCGTGATCGGGCGTGAGTATAAAAGCTAATTCGTGACTGTGCGTGATCGTGAGTAAAAATGTACTCACGAGCACATCTCTAATACGGTGCCCCTTCGGTTTCGATTAAACTTTTGACACCTTTTTGGTCGACGACGAATGTGTAGTCAAATGTGAATTTATTGATCAAAACTTCGGTCTCGACACTGCCGAAAAATTTTTAATGTCAGGGTTTAATCAATGCTTAAAAGCAATGTTGTGCAATTACGCGTGCAACTCACAAATTTCAACCAAAATATCAAAAAATGTAAGTAATTATTTTTTAGCTTTTCAATTTGTGACAAATCTGTAAAATCTTAAGTTTTCCGTCAAATATATTTTCGTTTTATCTAACACTAAATCCCATGGGGTCATGGGGAATAGGATTACACAATATTACACACAAAAATAGATGAAAACCTTCATCATTTTGTATAAAAATAGTTAATAAACTAAATTTTTGTAATTGTGTCATAGGAGAAAATAAAGTAGATACAACTGGTACTGCATTTTTACATTACAAAATTTGTTAAATATGACAGAAAAATTTGATCATTTTTAAACATTCCAGCAAGCAGTTTGCTTTGTTACCTGTATACTTCATAAAATCAAATTTTGAAAATTAACAAATTTTAGGTACCTACATATTAGTAGACGTTTTATAATTTTTTTTTTTTTTGTTTTAAACTAAAGGACATAGATTCTTATACAACTGTTTATACAAATTGTCATGTACAATTCAAAGACACAGTTTTAAAAATTATGAAAATTAATTAAAACAGACAAGGATAATTAATATTAATTAATATTTCTGTCTGTGCACATGGTTCCGCGACAAAATAACCGCGGACAAAATAACCGCGACAAAATAACCGCGGACAAAATAACCGAATGACAAAATAACCGCACGACAAAATAACCTTAGACAAAGTAACTGTGGACAAAATAACCGCACGACAAAATAACCAAACGACAAAATAACTTTAAAGTTTATTTATTTATTATTTTGTTAACTTTTTATAAGATAGTGGCATAATAAATGTAATAAATCTAAATTACAAAGATAATACTGTAGCAATATCTTGTAAATATTTTTTTTTTTTTTGTTCTGACTAGATACTAGATGACAGTATCTAGACTAAACTAACTTATAACCTTCGGGTAAAGGGTAACCTTAACAAACCTCACAACCTACTTTTTAAATGAAAGTCGAAGTATATTGTCAAAACTAACTAAACTAACCTAACCTTAACTAACCTCACCACGTATAACCTTAACCTAATTAGTCTTTATATCAAAGTCGAAGTATATTGTCAAAACTAACTAAACTAACCTGACCTTAACTAACCTCACCACCTATGTTAAGGAATTAACATTTGAATTTCGCGTGGTTTTGTATTGAATGAAACACAACACTGTTTACTGGTTTTATAACTAATATTTATTGATTTTGAAAAATGAACTGTTTATTTTACTATTGCACGTTAATTAGTAATTACATAAGTTGATTTAGATAATGATAAAATTAATACAACACAAAACCAAATATTCAAAAGGACTGTAAATTGTTTCAACTCCATAAGGCAAGTTCCCAAGACGTGTGTCTTGGCCCGTGGTTGGATTCAAAGTCTTCTTTTATAAAAAACAAAGGACGCTAAGTCCGGTATGCGCGCATGCGCAATGACATGGCAACGCAGGAACATTCAAACAATTAATTCTTATTTGAACTGTAAATCAAATAGAAACGAATAACATTTCGTTTTACGAAACATCCTCCGGGGGGGGCGGAGTTGGAACAACTTGTACAAAGTTGTGACAAAATTAAATTCTATGAAACATTAATTGACAGTAATTACATACTTCAATTTTAAGAAACATTGAGTCGTATGAGTTTATGAATGGGTCGATGATACTCGCCCTTTTCTGTTTTTATTAAAGCAGATCGAACCAACTGGTCAGTTTTATTATAAAAAACTTTAACAACGCGGGCCTTTACCCAATTAAGGGGTGGAAGATTGTCTTCCTTAACGAGCACAATGTCGTTTTCCTTTAAATTAGCATGTGGCTGATGCCATTTTGAACGATTTTGGAGTTCATTCAAGTATTGTTTG
Organism: Brachynemurus nebulosus; assembly: GCA_035578155.1. Classification (NCBI taxonomy): domain Eukaryota; kingdom Metazoa; phylum Arthropoda; class Insecta; order Neuroptera; family Myrmeleontidae; genus Brachynemurus; species Brachynemurus nebulosus. The sequence continues at coordinate 54,963,475 of JAPWDM010000005.1, read as the reverse complement.
GACCACTGGTTCCAAAATTGACATTTTATATTAGAAAGTTTTTGATATAAAGACAGCTTATTCTCTGAAATATGAGATAGATCTGGTTCAGGTAGTTCGATCATTGGTTGACCAATTAAGAAATGAGAAGGAGTTAAGCAAATAAGATCGTTGGGATTATCCTTAACAGCGCATAAAGGCCTTGAATTCAATATAGACTCAATCTGAGCAAACAAAGTGGATAACTCCTCAAAAGTAAAATGCATGTTTTTTAGTTTACGTTTTAGTAAATTTTTAGCAGCTTTGATTCCTGCCTCGTACAGACCCCCCATATGACTTGCAGTGGGTACCGTAAATTTCCATTGAACGTTATGTTCAGATACAAAATCAATAAGTTTGTTGTAGTCCAATTGTGAATGAAAGGATTGGTACAACTCACGTAATTCGTTATGAGCTCCCTTGAATGAAGTTGCATTATCCGAAAATAACGTATGACAAATACCCCTTCGAGCAAAAAATCGTTTTAAAGCGGCTATAAAGGCATCCACAGTTAGATTAGAAGTTAGTTCTAAATGAACAGCTTTTGTAGATAAACATACAAAGAGACATAAATACGACTTAACAATTGGTGCCTTACGCGATTTATAAGATTTTACGAAAAAAGGACCACCGAAATCCACTCCAGTAAATAGGAATGGTCGTGTACAATTTACCCTTTCCTTAGGTAAATCGGACATAAGTTGCTGGCACGTTTTTCCTCTAAAACGGCAACAAACAATACATTTATGTATAATTGATTTAATTGATGTTCGCGCTCCCAAAGGCCAATATTTCAATCTTAAGTTCGCCAGTGTGGCTTGGGTACCTGTATGAAAGAATTTTGAGTGGTAGTACTCTATTATAAGTCGAGTAACAAAATGTTTGCTTGGAAGAATGATTGGATGTTTTTGATCATACTGTATATTCGCGTTTTTTATTCTACCACCAACGCGCAAAATCCCCTTTTCATCTAAAAATGGAGTTAGCCTTTTGAGAGGGCTTGATTTGACGGTAAAGGAATCCTGACTAAGATTGCCTTGTTGCAGTTCTTCAATTTCTTTAGAAAATTCTGATTGCTGAACGGTTTTAATAATAATGTCATGACTAGAATTTAATTCTAATACTGTTAGTGGACCACAAACCTTTTGTTTTGATTTTAAATTGTTATAAAATCTTAAGCAATATGCTAGAACGCGTTTCAGTTTGATGAAACTAGAAAACTTGTATAGGAGTTCCTTCATATATGAAGACTCCGTAATCGTGGTGCTTGCGCACGCAACGGGTGCCGATTCCACATTGCTTTCTGAATTAGCCCTAATCTCTAAAGACTGTGGCCAGTCTAACACCGATTGTTGTAACCATGGAGGTCCGTGCCACCATAGCTTATTGTTGACCAAATGTTCAGCTTTCAAACCTCGTGTGAGTAAGTCACTTGGATTTGATTTTGAATCGACGTGATTCCATGAAGAACGTGAAGTGAGTTCTAGAATTTCACTTGTTCTATTGGATGTGAAGATATCTAATTTTTTAGATTTATTCGACAGCCAAGACAAAACAATTGTCGAGTCTGTAAATAAGTGAATTTTATCAATTTTGATAATTGGACTAAGATTCTTGACGACTGTATTAGTAAGTCGTGCAAGGAGTAGTGCACCACAAAGTTCAAGTTTAGGAATAGTTAACCGTTTTAATGGTGCGACTCTAGTTTTGGATACGACCAAATTAGAAGTCCAAGTTTTATTGGAATAACTTCTAATGTACACATTAGCTCCATACACTTTTGTACTAGCATCGCAAAAACCGATGATTTCGGCGTGACAAATATTATTTGAGTTGAAATAATGCCGAGGAATTTGAATCCCTTTGAGAAAAGGTAAATCATTGTAATAATTTTCCCACTTGGATAAAAGGGGATCTGGAAGTGTTTCGTCCCATTCCAGTTTCTCTATCCAGAGATCTTGCATGAAAATCTTTGCTGTAATTGTTACCGGAGAAAGGTAACCTAAAGGATCAAATAACTTTGCAATGCAAGATAGAATACCTCGTTTTGTAGTAGGTAATTCTGATTCCGTCTGAACACCAACTTGTAGCTGATCAGAGGTAGCATCCCATTCTAACCCTAAGGTGTTTACTAAATGAGAGTCCGAAAGTTTAAGACTGTTTGTAATTTCATTCGAGTTGAATGAATCCTCTAATATAGAAGAATGATTGGAAGCCCACTTGTGAAGTGAAAAACCTCCCCTTTTTAGTAATTGAATTAGCTGCGTGCGTAACTCAATCATATCTGAAAGTGTGTTTGACCCAGTCAAGACGTCGTCCATATAAAATTGTGTTCGTATGCAATTAGCCGCAAGAGGATATTGTAAACCTTCATCTTCAGCTAATTTTAGTAACGTTCGGTATGCCAAATATGGAGCACATTTGGTTCCGTATGTAACAGTATTTAACTGTATACATTTTAGGGATTCATTTGGATTATCCCGCCACAAAATACGCTGTAAGGATCGCTGATTTTCGTTAATCAGAATTTGTCTAAACATTTTAATAAGATCAGCTGAAAATACATATCTGAAACATCTAAAACGCATAATAATTTCTGTTAAATCTAAGTGTATTTTCGGTCCCGATAAGAGGAGATCGTTTAACGAAACGTTTTGTTTAGTTTTAGCTGATGCATTAAAAACAACACGTAATTTGGTGGAAATGCTTTGTGGTCGCAAGACTGGATGATGTGGCATATAATAAGTTGCTACATTAGAATCTAGATTAAGTGGTACGTATTCCGCGTGACCTAAATTTACATACTCATCGATAAACCTTTTGTATTCACTGTACAGAGAAGGATTTGCTTGAAACCGTTTCTCTAGTGCTATGAGACATCGAAATGCTCCAGAAAATGAGTCACGTAGATTTTCCAGATTCTCCGTTAATAAGCATAAATTAACTTTATACCGTCCGTTGGTATCTCGCGTTACTGTATTTAAATAGTAATTTTCACATTGTTTGTCCTCTGGCGAAAGGATTGTACCTTTATCCTGGAAGTCTTCAAGTGCCCAAAACCTTTTCAATAAATCCTCAACAGAATGTTGTTGAGTATGCATGCAAACCTGAAGCAAATTAAGGGCGACTGGATCTACTTTGACCGAACCTGTAATTAACCATCCTAACGTAGAGTTTGTTAATACCGGAAGTTGCGGCCCTAAATTTATGAAACCTTTACGAATTATTCGAAAGAATAACTGCGATCCGATTAAAATGTCAATATCGCTAGGGACATTGAATTTGGGATCAGCTAATTTAACATTAGAAGGAACATTCCATTTAGTCGCGTCTATTGGAATGCGCGGTAATTGAGTTGTTATTCGTTTAACAACTGCACACGGTAAATTATATTTATAATTGTTTACCCTAGAGTGAAGTTGAATCTTCACCTCATGGTTAGATTGTTGAATGCCATTGCCTGTTCCTTGAATGGCTAATGGAGACTGTTCGAAACTACAGTTTAGTTTCTTGGCAAAGTGCTCCGTAATTAAATTTACTTCGCTTGCAGAGTCCAGCAAGACTCGTGCCTTGAATCGCTTGCCTGAAGCGTCCTTAATATATACCTCTGCCGTTGAGAGTAATACTTGTGAAGCTTGGCCGTTAGAGACCAACACCACTGAGGGTTTGAGTACCTCATTATTTAACGAATCCGAATATGGTCTGTTGACCTGAAATTGGCGTTCCGTTGAACTACCAATATGCGAATTGTTTGATAAATCCGAATATGGTCTGTTGACCTGAAATTGGCGTTCCGTTGAACTACCAATATGCGAATTGTTTGATAAATCCGAATATGGTCTGTTGACCTGAAATTGGCGTTCCGTTGAACTACCAATATGCGAATTGTCCGAACTAGATTGTTGCGGACTCCCCTTAATGTTTGAAGAAAATTGTTCTGTTGAAGAACCCATATGAAGCATTGAGTGATGTCGCTTATGACAATGTTTACAAAGTGAATTTGAGCAAGAATGTTTAGATGTGTAGTTACCCAAACAATTAAAACAAAGTTTTTTGGTTGAAACAAATTCCTTCCTTTGTGGAACGGACATTTGAGAAAATAAGGAACATTTATAAACCCTATGATTGGAACTACATAATGGACATTTGACATCCTTCGTTGTTACAAACGATTTTTTAGCAGGTGTTTTGTGACCCGTACTTGATTCGTTAATTATATTTAAAGCAACCGACCTATTTCTTAAAAACTCTAAGAATGATTCCAAAGTTGGCAAGTCACATGACGTTCTGTTTAATTCCCAAGCAGATCGTAGAGAATTATCCAATTTGTTTGAAATAATATAAATTAATATTAAATCCCAATGTTGTATTGGAATACTTAAAGCATAGAGAGAATCCCAACTTTGCTGAAATTGTATTAAAAATTCCTTCAAATTTGATTTTTGAATGGTAGGCCAGTTAACAATGACATTTAAATGATGATTTACAATCAACGATTTATTTTCATATTGTTTTATCAACTGATCCAAAGCTCTTTGATAATTTACTTCCGTTATAAGTAATGAACTAATTAACAATGCAGCGTCACCTTTCAATAACGATTTTAAATAATGAAACTTTTGTATAAGAGATAAATTAACATTTTCATGTATTATTGACCAAAATAAATTTTTAAAGTTAGGCCATTGTTTGATATTACCGTCAAAGTATGGTATATTAAGCGCAGGTAATTTAATAGAGGTGTCAAAACTGTCAACGGAAGGTCTAACCGAAAACGATTCAATTTTAGCTTTAGCCGAATAAAATTTATCTTCAATCTGTTGCCTTACAGATTCATGAATTTGCTGCCGATCAGGAGCATCGTCTAGATTTTCAATTTTTAATTGAATTTCGTTGAATTTATCAAATAGCTTGGATAGTTCAGTACTACGAACTTTGAGTTCGTCTGCATTATGAATGTCTGTTGTAGTAACATATTTATGAATTCGAGTAATTCTACCCTTTATACTGGCTCTTTGATTAGTTAAATCTGTTAATTCAGCCATTCTGAATTATAAATGAAAGTAACTACGAGTAAAATGTAATAAAGTTACAAACAAACACAATAAGATATTGTCTATCAATATTAGTAATAAAGTTTTAGGTTAAATGTCAACACCACGTGCTTTGTGTGACAGTTTCCAAATCGCACTTATAAAAAGAGAAACATGAATATATTGTTACCTTGTGTTAGATAAACACCGATACACATATCTTGCGCAAAACACAACTCACAACACTCACTAATCAAACTTCACTGATATTCGATGCAGAAGCAGTTGTATGTGTCTTTGTTAGACACCCGTGGTCGCTCTATGTAGAAGAGAGATGAATTCCGCTCACCCTGGTGTAGTCAGCAGTGACAAAACCTGAATATGAAGATGGACCGTTGTTGGTCGCGTATGTTCGTTTTCTTGTTGAAAACCGATTGCTGTATCGCCTTGTAGAAAGAGATACGAACGTCGCTTACTGAACGTTAGAAGATGACAGCACGATGCGTATCAAACTTGTTCAATTAATTCACCAAAAATGTGCACACACTATGTTGAAGGGAACATCATGTCCGCCATATTTGATCCGGATGATCAACCAAAATAAATCCAAAAATGTTTGTGCACTATGGATTTGAACCCGAAACCACATACCATGATGAGTAAATTGCTCATCCGGCTCGAAGGACCAGAAAAAATGTTAAGGAATTAACATTTGAATTTCGCGTGGTTTTGTATTGAATGAAACACAACACTGTTTACTGGTTTTATAACTAATATTTATTGATTTTGAAAAATGAACTGTTTATTTTACTATTGCACGTTAATTAGTAATTACATAAGTTGATTTAGATAATGATAAAATTAATACAACACAAAACCAAATATTCAAAAGGACTGTAAATTGTTTCAACTCCATAAGGCAAGTTCCCAAGACGTGTGTCTTGGCCCGTGGTTGGATTCAAAGTCTTCTTTTATAAAAAACAAAGGACGCTAAGTCCGGTATGCGCGCATGCGCAATGACATGGCAACGCAGGAACATTCAAACAATTAATTCTTATTTGAACTGTAAATCAAATAGAAACGAATAACATTTCGTTTTACGAAACAACCTATAACCTTAACCTAATTAGTTTTTATACCAAAGTCGAAGTATATTGTCAAAACTAACTAAACTAACCTAACCTTAACTAACCTCACCACGTATAACCTTAACCTAATTAGTCTTTATATCAAAGTCGAAGTATATTTTCAAAACTAACTAAACTAACCTGACCTTAACTAACCTCACCACCTATAACCTTGACCTAATTAGTTTTTATACCAAAGTCGAAGTATATTGTCAAAACTAACTAAACTAACCTAACCTTAACTAACCTCACCACCTATAACCTTAACCTAATTAGTTTTTATACTAAAGTCGAAGTATATTGTCAAAACTAACTAAACTAACAAAACTAACCTAACCTGAACTAACCTCACCACCTATAACCTTAACCTAATTAGTTTTTATGTCAAAGTCGAAGTATATTGTCAAAACTAACTAAACTAACCTAACCTTAACTAACCTCACCACGTATAACCTTAACCTAATTAGTCTTTATATCAAAGTCGAAGTATATTTTCAAAACTAACTAAACTAACCTGACCTTAACTAACCTCACCACCTATAACCTTGACCTAATTAGTTTTTATACCAAAGTCGAAGTATATTGTCAAAACTAACTAAACTAACCTAACCTTAACTAACCTCACCACCTATAACCTTAACCTAATTAGTTTTTATACTAAAGTCGAAGTATATTGTCAAAACTAACTAAACTAACCTAACCTTAATTAACCTCACCACCTATAACCTTAACCTAATTGGTTTTTATACCAAAGTCGAAGTATATTGTCAAAACTAACTAAACTAACCTAACCTTAACTAACCTCACCACCTATAACTTTAACCTAATTAGTTTTTATACCAAAGCCGAAGTATATTGTCAAAACTAAATAAACTAACCTAACCTTAACTAACCTCACCACCTATAACCTTAACCTAATTAGCTTTTATGTCAAAGTCGAAGTATATTGTCAAAACTAACTAAACTAACCTAACCTTAATTAACCTCACCACCTATAACCTTAACCTAATTGGTTTTTATACCAAAGTCGAAGTATATTGTCAAAACTAACTAAACTAACCTAACCTTAACTAACCTCAACATCTATAACTTTAACCTAATTAGGTTTTATACCAAAGCCGAAGTATATTGTCAAAACTAACTAAACTAACCTAACCTTAACTAACCTCACCACCTATAACCTTAACCTAATTAGCTTTTATGTCAAAGTCGAAGTATATTGTCAAAACTAACTAAGCTAACCTAACCTTAACTAACCTCACCACCGATTTTTCAAAATAATGTTTCCCAAGCTTAGCTTTTTAAATACAATAGTTTTCACCCATTAACGTTCGTTTTTAAACGCAATAGTTTAAATACCAATATTTAAGGTCTATTGCAATTTAGCCATCTTTTATATACAGGGAGCAAAAAAAAATCTTAATCATATCACAGCCGCATGTACCCTAACTCAAAAGAATAATTAATGATGTTTATTTTGTTGTTCGGTTATTTTGTCGTTTGGTTGTTTTGTCGTGCGGTTATTTTGTCCACAGTTATTTTGTCTAAGGTTATTTTGTCGTGCGGTTATTTTGTCGTTCAGTTATTTTGTCCACGGTTATTTTGTCGCGGTTGTTTTGTCGCGGTTATTTTGTCCACAGTTATTTAGTCGCGGCACCGTGCACATATCTGTGCACTCCTAAGGATGTTGATGCTGTATTCGTTAGTTTTTTTTTCGTTATAACTACAAACTACAACGTATTTCGAATTCAGTTTAGATAAGAAAAAATCCAGCGTATCAAGTTTTTCATTTTTTGGTCCCGAGGCATTTTTAAATTATCATTTAGAAACATTTCATTTACAAATTATCCCAATTTAAAGTTTACCGAATTTATTTAAACAATGATATTTTCTAAATTATGTATTTCACACTTTAATTCACTTTGCTAAATTACCTGTCAACTTACTGCCATCCGCCATTTTTGTTTACATTGTCTGCATTGTTTACATTGTCGACATTGTCTACGCATTGTAGACATGTAAATGTAGGCTATGCCTATTTACGCGTAATTGCACAACACTGTATATTATGTAAACACGACTTTTAAAAACCAATAATTTTTTTTCAAATTAAAAATCAGGAAAAAATACTTAGACGAGCGTAGTCAAATTTTATGAGGAGACATTTTAAACAAAAAAGTTAAATATATAATATTTATTTTATTACATATTTTTAATTAAAATTATTATTAATTTATTACCTTTTAAATATTAAGTAAACGTATAAAATAATTTTGGTTACTATGTACGTATATATATATATATATATATATATATATATATATATATATATATATATATATATATATATATATATATATATATATATATATATATATATATATATATATATGCTTTATGAATATCCCCGATACCTAATTAAACGCAGATATATTTTTCTACATACTAAGCTACACATTGTATGTATATGTATATAGTTACACACATTTTTTCATAGGTAGTTAGTATGATGCTACTGATATTACTTAAATCACCACAATAGGCATACTCGTATAACACAGGTACATATTATCATAGAACTGAGAAACTAAATTATACTCGTATACGGTATTCCCACGAATGTAAGTAAAAATGCTCTTTCATTGTATGTATTTGTATGAACTTGCTTTTTTAGTCGAATTTTTCCTTGAAAAAATTAGACTTATACAGCCTATACGACAAGAACGGCGAGAGGCGAGAGTAGGGGCGCTATCCGTTTTCGGACCCGTAGGACACGAATATGTAGAAAAAAATGTCTGATATATATATATATATATATATATATATATATATATATATATATATATATATATATATATGTAGAAATATTAAAAAAAATAATTTAGTTTTCTTTTAATTAAATAAATCCTTTAATTTCGACAAAGCACATTAATTCAATATGTTGAACAATTATGTTAAACCGTCTTCAAATTAATCCTCTAAGAATTCGTCTTTTTATATCGTCTTCAAATACGTCTTGAAAAATACGTCTTTTTAATAATCGTCCTAATAATTCGTCTTTCTTTCTCGTCTTCAAATACGTCTTGAAAAAACACGTCTTTCTTTTAAAAATAATCTATTTATCCGAAATTTTTGTTTTCAATTCATAGATCACTTAACATTATTGCTCAACTGTTAATAATTATAAATTTATTAAAAATAATAACAATAAATTATTAAATTTCTTTATCTGACCCCACAGATCGGCCATTCGGACTTTCGTTCGCCCCGAAGGACTTATCCACCCAATGCTTCATATTATCTGCACTAGAACTTGTACGAGTGGAACCTTCTCCAGTTTTAATTTCTTCGTTCATATACGGCCGGCTAAAATCATTACGCTCTCTTACTTGTTTAATAGTGGCTTCATACTGCTTAATCTTTTTTAAAAGCGAATGGATATTATCAAATTCAGAAATAGATAATACTCTAATTAATTCACGATTTGATAATCCAGCAATAATATATTTAATCACAGTTTTTTCTGATATATTTTGCGATTTCTTTGATATAGCTAACATTTCATACACATAATCTTCGACTTCCTCATTTGGCTTTCGTTGACGCTTCATTAACTCAGTATGTACATCTGAGTCATCATATAAAACAGGAAAACTATGAATCAGTTTACTTTTGAAATCATTCCAACCATTTATGGCGTCCACATTCCCGTCAAACCAAAATTTTGCTGCGCCACGCAATTTGCTAATAGCATGATGTAATAAAAGCTGATTATCCCATTTGTAGACTTTTGATATCTCCTCTAACTTTCGTAACCATATTATGGGACTAAGCCCATTCCTTTCAGTTGGATTGAATAAAGGCAACACATCGCTACCGATTTCGACCATAGGCTTTTGTAACGTAGTATCACAATGATTGTGAGTAATCGACTGTTTTTCTTCGTTAAACATAGCCTTTTCACGTTCTAATAGTTTTCGTTCACGTTCTAGTAATTGACGTTCCCATTGAATCAAATTTAAAGACTGGGCAGTAGTTTCATGTTCCACTTCAAAAGCAGATGTTCGCATAGGAGTAGAACAATGAATTTCATCACCAATTAAATCATTATTATTTTGATTCGCCATACTAAAATGAAATTTTAGAATTAAAAAAGAATTAACAATCTCAAGTTATTTTATTTTCAGTGTCGTTTAGGATACTAATTTAGAATGAAAATTGCAACCACAGAAACCAGTCAAACACGTAATTATTTCACAAACTGCTGACAAATTATACAATTTTTATTTTTTTTTTTTTATTTTCTTCAATTTCACGAAATTTCCATCAATTTTATGCTTCAAACTGCAAATTCAACTTCTCATGTCTAATCCCACTTCTGATGTACAAATATTAAAAAAAATAATTTGGTTTTCTTTTAATTAAATAAATCCTTTAATTTCGACAAAGCACATTAATTCAATATGTTGAACAATTATGTTAAACCGTCTTCAAATTAATCCTCTAAGAATTCGTCTTTTTATATCGTCTTCAAATACGTCTTGAAAAATACGTCTTTTTAATAATCGTCCTAATAATTCGTCTTTCTTTCTCGTCTTCAAATACGTCTTGAAAAAACACGTCTTTCTTTTAAAAATAATCTATTTATCCGAAATTTTTGTTTTCAATTCATAGATCACTTAACATTATTGCTCAACTGTTAATAATTATAAATTTATTAAAAATAATAACAATAAATTATTAAATTTCTTTATCTGACCCCACATATATATATATATATATATATATATATATATATATATATATATATATATATATATATATATATATATACCCGCCACCTTTTAATATGTGTAGGGAAGTTAAGAGATAAAATTTGGTAAGTGGGGCTCATTTTCGAGGCACCTCATACTATTAAAGTGGGGTCAAATTTTAGGAAAATTTTTGATCCGACCCAACATTTAAGGGAGTGGTGGGGGCGGTAAAATAATAAAACTTTTCCAGACCGGTTGGAAATAATGTTTCGGTGAATTATCTAGAACATATCCAAAATTCAGCTTCCTAGGATGATTTGGAGGGAGTAGAGGGGGAAAAAACGATTTTAGCTGGATCTAACACGCCCACAGCCCCCCAGAATTAACGTAGAGGGTTAAAATTTGGTGTGTTGATAAAGTTCGTACCTAGGTTGTGCTTTTTGGAGGTTTTAATATTTTATCCCCACCCCCCTCATTTTTAAGCTACAATTTCATGCTTTTTCGACTTTTTCGAAGTTTGTACTACTCACACAGGTCACCCAAATAAACCTAGAGGGCTGAGATTTTGTATTCGGATTGAGTTAGTATCAAGGGGGTGCCTTTTGGGGGTCTCGGCTTTTAACCCCTACCCCCACCATTTTTATACCAAAAAGAACATGATTTTTCTTGTTTTTTAACAGTTTCGTTCTTTCAAAATCTTCCCAAATAAACCTAGAGGGCTGAAATTTTGTGTACAGGTTAAGCTAATAGCCAGACACTGTTTTTTGGAGGTTTCAACTTTTAAACCTTACCCCCACGATTTTTACGCCAATATTTCCTTAATTTTTTTGCTTGTTTTCTAACATGTCTAAAGACTCTCTAAGGAAACCTGAGGGCTGAAATTTTGTACGTGTATTCAGTTAGTATCCAGCTACTACCTTTTAGGGAGTCCACATTAGTTTTCCCCCCAGTTCTCCCATTTTTGCATCGGAATTGAATGCTATTGTTAAATGTGTTTTAAATGCATTTTTTTAATTCTAAATACAAGTAGGCGAATAGTAATTTTAAAGAATTTAAAAAAAAGTGAACTTACTTTTATAACAAATGAAATACATACATATTAAGTATGGTTCATTTCAGTTAAATTTAACCATGCTTCGTCACTTTGAATTTAAATAATTTCCGTTTTCTTGGCTTTATCTCTTTTATTATTGCATTTATGTAAATTTTAAATTTGCAGTTTATTTTTAGAAAAGAATAGAAGACTGATTTGTTTCGAATATAAGAATTATTTAATTTTTTAACGAAAACTCATGATCAATTGTATCTGAAAAGAGGTATAATTTAAAAATGTTATTAAAGTCACTGTTTATTTATAAATTAGGAATTTTGGATTTTTATTATTTATAAAATAGAAATTTTAGATTTTTTTGGAAAGAAAAAGTATCTTCATAAAAGCCTTCTAGTTTACTATTTAAGTTCCTTTTTTAATATATTTGAAAATAAAACACAAAGGCAATTGGCGGATAAGCATGGGTAGGAATGCCCTCGTACGAATTGTGTTGGCTTTTTCGTTGCTAACTGCTATCGGCACAAAATTGAAATTTACTGAGATTCAGCCCTTAAAAACTTAAAACCTTTTTTTAAAGCCCCGATCAACCGTACATTCATCATCAGTTTTGAAACCACCAAAATGACAAATCGCTTGTGGACTTTCAATTACATTTCGCTTGTAGACATTCAATACCGAAGACGAAAAGAAAAATTCGACTTCCGTGATGGGGCTCCGCTGCTCACGGCGATTTTTTCATTTATCAGTCGATGTTCATTTGACTTTAAATAAAAAAAAGATTGATAGTTTTATTAATTGATAATTAATTTATAAAATCAGTATATATTATAGCACTGAATTTTGATTTCTTTATAGAAAGTACTTGGTCAAAAATTGTCATTATTTTTTAAATAAAAAAATGTCACAAGTTAATACTAATAGAAAATGTGGACATAAAGACGTTGGTTTACAAAGTACTTCAGATACTGGTACTTTAAATATAAGTAATAATTTAGAGACGAAAAGAAAAGATCCTCTGAGAAAAAGAATGAGATATACTTTTCAAGAAAAAACAATATATTAAATGAAGCAAAATTTAATTCGGCAGAATTCATCTGTGAAAAGTATCAGATATCTGATCGTATTTTAAGAAAATGGAAAAACGATCACGATGAAATTAAAGAAGCTTCTTCACAGGAATATTATAAAAATAAAAGAAAAGAAATGATAATGTTAAAGACATGGACAAAAGTGTTTTTAGTTGGTTAGAGCACAGAGTAATGGGATACCAATTTTAGGACGTATTTTAAGACAGCAAGCAAGGATTATAAACAGGGAATTAGGAGGGTCAAATAAATTTAAAGGAAGTGACGGTTGGTTATCGAAATGGAAAATAAGAAATAATGTTAAAACTTTAAAAATTACAGGTTAGTATTTTTTAATCTCAATTATTTTCTGTGTCTTAAGCATAATTTTAGTAAATTGTTATATCTATTTTTATACATTGTCGAGACTAATTGGAATCAGGCGTACGCTAAACAACACATAAGTACAATCGCCGAATATTAACAGATTGATTTGACAGGGCTTAGTGTTACCAGGGTAACCTTTATACTGAACTTTGTTTAAATATTTTATTTATTTTTGTTGACTTTAATATTACATTATAAGAAATACTCAATAAAAAGTTATTATTTCTAAAAAAAGGAAACTAAGATTAACAAAAGATTGAAAACTAAATAAAAGTAATTATTTAAAAATAAAAATAAATTTATTAATTCCTAGGAGGAAAATTGTCTGCCGATAACACAGCTGCTAAAAATTTCAAGAGCGTTTTTGCAGACATATTTGAAACCAAGAATCTATCGCGTAAACAATGTTTCAATATGGATGAAACTGCGTTATATTTTAAACAAATTCCGAATCAAACACTTGTACCTAAAAACACAAAAGAAGTATCAGGACCTAAGAGACAGTTTGAGCGCGTAACTATAGGCGTATGTACAAATACAGACAGTTCGCTGAAACTTCCACTTATGTTAATTGGAAAATCAAAAAATCCGCACTGTTTAAAAAATATAAACAAAAAAGAGTTACCAGTTACCTATCACCACCAAAAAAATTCCTGGATAGATGCAAAAATGTTTGAGGAATGGTTTAGAACAATATTTGTTCCGAAAGTAGAAGAGTTTCTAGAAAAAGAAAATTTGCCACCAACTGCCGTTTTGTTAGTGGATAACTGCAAGTCACATAAGTATTTTAAAATCAGAAATATCGAGGTACTATTTCTTCCTTCTAATGTTACGTCCCTTATTCGGCCTCTCGATCAAGGAATTATTCAATCATTTAAACTTTACTATGAAATGAAATTGATCGATGCTATTGTTCAAGCCCATGAGAGGAAAGTTTCCTTAACTGAGTATTTAAAAACAATTAAAATAAAAGATGTCATTAACTGATGAGCAAAAGCATGGAACGACGTAAAACCATTTACTATTTATTCCTGTTGGAATAAGCTTTGGCCGATCATTAAAAAGGATATTGCTACACAAACGGAATCGGCATCAACTGAATAAGTACAAATATTAGATAATTTAAATACAATTATATACGCAGTACTTGCAGTTGACTCTGCAGAAGAAAATTCAAAAACTGTTAATGATATAGGAAAGCTTATTAAAAAAATTGAAAGATATGAGTTAGTTGAGGTAGTACAGAATTGGTTAAAAAACGCTGACCAGGGTAAATATTATGTTAATGTATAATGTTATGTTTAAAATGCAATATTTAATATGGGGTTTAAAATAAGTTTTAGTATCTTTGGAAGATTCCTTACAAGAACAAAGTGATACAAATGATACATCGAATAATAATCAAATTAATAATAATAATGATCAAATTAATAGAGAAAAAAATCTTGGATATTTAAATTATATTACAAATGCGTATAAAACATTGTATGAATAAAATGTTAATTAATAAAGTTTCTTTTTTTGACGTTTTGGTTTGATATTTTGAACGCCCAGTTAATTTTATTTTTCGAGTAACCGCACAAATTTTTTTTTAGAGAAAATCATTTTAACAATATTTACGGCTTTTAGAATCAATTTTGTTGTAAAACAGTTCCAAATTACTGTATTTTTAAAATTTTTGCAAGTAACTAATATACTTTGTAGGTATATTTTTTCAAGTAAATAATATGATAGTAAAAAATTAAAAAAAAAAAATAAAAACAATTTTGCTCTTATTTGAACTATATTTAGTTATTCATATGTAATTCTCTAATAAAAATTAATAGCCCTGAATACTACCAATTATGCAATAAAATTTTGCTTTAAAAAGATACTCGATTTTCAAAGATTCATTAATGGTTAGCTAGTATAGTAAAAAAAAAAAAAAAAAACATTTAAAAATATATATTGTCTGTTTTTGACCCCCTTCTTATATCTACGCTCCTGGAGATCAATCATTTTTGATAGAATGAATTTATATCGAGTGAGAAACTATTTATTAAGAAATATAAAGCGAGCAATGGACCTTTGGTGGGGGAAAAACATTTCTTGGAAAACTATTCTCCTCTTTTCATTTTGCGAAACTATTGAGAATGAAGACTGTAATTAAGAATTCGAAAAATTAATTGATAAAATAGTTGAACAGCGTTCTTAAGGAGTAGATTATTGAATCAGATAAAACAGATATTGAAAATAATAATTAGTTAGTTGTTTATGTTCTTATATAGAAATCAAATCATAATTATAAGAAAAATACACTAAATATATTATTTTAAAAGCAATGGCAATATTTTAATTACATTAAAACCGTTACTGTTTATTTATAAAATAACGTCATTCATTGTAAGCACGCTAACATTCATAATTTGTTGATCAGTGTTTTGGAAAATACTCCTTCCTTTACAATATTATATACCTTTCCTTCTTCTCTGTATCCAATTTAATCCAATCATTTTTTTTCACTGGAATACAAATTTAAAAATATCATGAAAGAGTATCTTTTATGAAAAATCCCGAATTTTATAAACAAAAGCCATATCATTGTAGCACATTTAAGGTCGTAATATTAATACCTTTTCAACCTTATGCTACATATTTATAAATATGATTATCAAAACTAGGTCGCTTAAGGCCTAAAACGTGTAGCAACAAAGGGATGGGGCTTTTATTTATTTATTTTTCGTAATATTTTGTCTTTCAGTGAAGTTTAGCGCTAGAAAATTAAAATAAATTTTACCTATATACTATAGAACATATATATGTAGTAATAGAACATGAAGTGCACTCGTATTTTAACTGTCAAGTACTTTAATTAAATTTTAATCAGCAGTCTATCTTTTATCACGATTTATACTCATTTTATTAGCACACAATTACATTTCTAAACGTATGCAGCCATATGGGGTAAATCATGTACAAATGAGCTGTGTGAATGTTTTGTGATAGAGATTGTGATACAGTGTGTTTAAATTAAATTTTAATTAGTAGTTAAATTATTGGTAAGGACATCGGTAAGCTGTAGAAATTCTGAAATTTTTTAAAATCATAAGGGTAAATAATAAATCATCTGTTGATTTATAACTAGGGGGCCGATTTTAATGTAAACTTAAGGCGGGACATATACAGGATGGAAACAGATTTATCGAACATAAGTCAAATACAATGAAAAATTTTTCGTAAGATCAGTGTAGTTTCTGACACTTTTTGAACAATAATATTTCGTTTATCATATTACCATGAATATACAGTATTTTCATAGTTATAAATTAAATTTTAAATTAATTACGGGTCATTATCATATTATCGTACACAAAATTAGCTTGGTATTTATTATTTGATAATTTTGAAATAACTTGTCAGAGAGATTAAAGATCACATTGACCTTAAAAAATTTTCCCATTATATTTTCTCAATGTTCGATAAATCTGTTTCCACCCTATGCAGGGTGTCTCCAAAGTCAACAATATCCCTTGAAAGGATGATAAACCAACTCATGCCTGACTAGAATATCAAAATATCGTCTAGTAAAATACTGTTGCTTTTCAAGATACTGAAACTTTTATGGATTTCAGGAAAATCGACAATTTCGATCAGTTTTTCGAGTAGCACGGCTGCAAGACTTGATTTTCTGAAATTTTTAATACGCAATCCTGAAAAATTCTTTTGTAGATCATAATCCAACGTAAAAGTAATTGGCTTAATATATTGGAAACAGTACACTTTTTTTGTCGACTTATAAATATATCTTTTTTTTATTAGCTAAATTTCACTCGCTTCACTTTACTTCGTTTTACTTTAGAAAAAATATTTGCTTCGCTTTACTTTAGCTATTGCTATTTTATTGCAAAAAGAGGTCATTGTGAAATTATTTCAATAATTACTTTCAAATTATTTTAGTTACTTGCAGACGCTTTTGCGCCTGCGTAAACCGAAGATAGAGGATGACTGAAAATAGAAGATAGATAGATAGTTGATTGACATTGGTGTGCAAATGTTGTTTCTACGTGACTATGCTAATCACCTATACGAGTATACAAGATTAAGTCCACAAGTCTGTCGTTAGTAAGGTGCAATATTATGCAATTTACACCGCTTCTGATTTAGTCTGTTACTGTTCGTAATAAGGGTCATATCGTTCTTAGTGTCATTGTTTTTTTAATTAACTCGTGAAATTTAAATAGATAAAAATATGAAGTGTTCCCGCAAATTACTACTTTGTATACAATGATATCGTTTAAAAAGTTTAAACAATCGATATATTGGCACCCTCCGCGCTATTTTACATAAGTTAATTACAGCGGTCGTTGCTAGAATATTTTAGCTATTGATTTAAGGGGTCATATAAATTGTAGCTTGTAACTTAATTTTTTGTATTTTTGCCACCTTTAATGGCCCCACTGTGCGACAGTTAAACGCATCTTAAACGTATACAAATATTTACTTGATACAGCTTCTAATTTAAAAAACCAGGAGCACTCGCGTAAACTTTGCGTCGCCAATATAATTATTACGATTCTGATTTATTCTCTGATTATAGCGGTTAGTTTTCTTTTAAATTCAAATTTCATTGTTTGTTACATGGTATAGAACAATAACTATTTATAATGCTTGTTGAATTTGCAAGCTGTCAATTTTTATTTTTATTTTTATTATTAATTTATTTTATAATTTAACTTAAACGCCCACTAAATATAATATACATATTATAACAAGTAAGTAGATATTTATCTACACACACCGGCATAATTAGCGGAACATAAAAAAAATATAAAAAAATATAGAATCCTATTTATTAAACAAAGTTGGCTGTTTTTTTTCATTTTCACTTAAAATAATATTGAAGTAATGAATCAATTGACTTTTCATAGAATTGTTCTTATTCATTATTGATGCAAATCTTTTTAAGAGGTCTGTCACTTTCGAACTCAAATGCCGTTTCTTCTCAATGTAGTCGAGCTTCAGACTGTCGTAATTAAAGAAGGGCAAAGACTGCCTCAGGAGACTATAGATAACATCATTCTGAGTATAGTAAGACGAATGGAAGCTTTGACAAGAGCACGGGAGAAACCACGCGGTATTAAAACGCTGTGTTTCATTTTCTATTTGTTAAATAATCTTTAACTTAAATGATTCTTAGACGACATAAGATTCCAAATAGTTGGCATTTCATATGGTTAATTGCTTTCGCTAACAAAAATAAAGGTATATCAACTTGTGAACTTATAATTTTAAGTGAATAATTAAATAAGACAAATAAGTAGAATGGCTAGGCCGATTCTATGACACCGCAAAACTAACCAACTTGAACCCTTTTGCCAATGTTTGAAATCGTGTAACTTTACGGTACTAGACATTCCGAACTGATGAGTCATCAAACTGTATCGATGTGCAAACCTTAACCTTTGACCCGGCACGTACTGAGTACATGTATTTAAAATTTGTTGACATTTGACCACAACACTCACTCTTACTGTTGGCCTAGAAATTCCAAACACATGAGTCATCACCAGCAACCAAATTAATTTATGTTAACCCATTATGCGCCATCACAATTTACTTATAACAATTTGGTTTTGTGTTAACCCATTACCCGCCAGCACTGACGTAGTTTTTGAATGCAAACCTAACGCATGCGCAGACTGAATTTAAGTACATGACGCATGCGCAGACTGAATTTAAGGTTACAATTTGATAGATGGGGTACACTACCGCGTCAAAAATGTGTGGTTACCCTAATTCGGGGGTGGCCCCAAACTTTTGACACCGTACTGTACTTAAATTTTTGGTACACTACCGTGTCAAAAGTGTGGACCCCCCCTGGCCAAAAAGGTATCCTATCACTTTTTGAAGCGTACTGTACTTATTTTGTGTACGTGCAAACCTTGACCCCAACACGCGCTTGCCTTAATTGCGTCATTTTAAACGAAAGGTACATTACCAAGTCAAAAATGTGGGGAATACCCTAACCCAGGGTGACCCCAAACTTTTGACGCCGTACTGTACTTAAATTTTTGGTACACTGCCATGTCAAAAGTGCGGGCCCCCCTGGCCAAAAAGGTATCCGAACACTTTTTGAAGCGTACTGTACGTGCAAACCTTAACCCCAACACGCGCTTGCCTTAATTGCGTCATTTTAAACGAAAGGTACATTACCAAGTCAAAAATGTGGGGAATACCCTAACCCAAGGGGTGGCCGCTAAATTTTGCGGGGCACTGTACCAAGCGCTAGATTTTAAAACCAGACTCCGGGGTCCAGATTTCTGACCGCTACTGTACTGCCGGAAATCGAGTGTTAACTGTACCTTATGGGGATTTTTGGTATATTTAACCTTGGAAAATTCCAGGAATTTTTATCAGTTTTAAAATAAACAAACAACTAATAATTAAATGTTTATTTTAGCTGAATTATGATCATATGACTCATATATGGAGTTTTTTTGGTATAAGAAAGATGACGTCATGGAATATTAATGAGTTAAAAAATTGTTTAGTAAAAAATATCACCCATTGTAGGCCTCAAGCAAGAAATTATTTTTATCAGTTTTAATACTTTAACATTTAACCTACAGTGACCAATTTTTTAGTTAACTAACAAAAATTCTTGAAATTTTAACAAGTTACAAAAAATATTACTTCTTATGGTGCACAACACTTTTGAATTTGACTGTAGCACAAAACTGTTTCTATATCAAACGAAAATTATCTGAAATAATTCAGTATGTACATATGTATAGACTCTATATATTAAAAATATTTTATGTATACACTCTGTATATTGAGAATAAGAAAGAAAATTTGTATATAATTTTAATTTTTATGAATGCTAGTAAACGAATTGTATAGCCATTTATGAATAAGTATTAAATCTAATTATAAAATAATTTATAAATATTGCAAAAAATTTGTTTAATCAGCAAAATCAATGTATATCATTTTAATACTGATACATATTTATATTAGGGTATAATAGTATTGTATTTAACATTTTTAAACAGAATAAAAGTTCAATTTTTGGTTTTAAATTACTATAAACACGTCGCTTAATATAAAAATGATAACAGCATTGAGTTTTACTAAATTTTTAAGTCTGTAAAATCAAAATTTTTATAGACTAGAACATTTTGAATTTGATACTTTATCAATCATTAACATATATATGTATATATAACTGGTGTATATTTAGTATTTTTAATAAATATTTTAGTATACAGGGTGTATCATGAAATATGCTTTTCAATTAGAATAATAAATTTCATAAGATTTTTGTTAATACTCTTATTGGTTAACGAAAGAAACTTTTTGCTGTAAAAAAATAGGGGAATTCCGGGTAATAATTAAATAAAACGCACATATTTTTCTTTTTTTTAAAATTTTATTTATAGAATATGTATACAAAAAATTAAATTGCTTAAATGTATATATTACTAAAAATCTATTTATTTTTCATATAAAATTTTTTTAAAAGAATACAGTTTTCTAATGAGCAAATTTTATCTGAATGGATCATACAGCGTCTTGAATAATATTCATCTCGCAGATTGGAAATCTTCGATACATCAAATATTTCCTCCAAATTCAAAATCCACGACCGGTGTTCGGTGTCATCAAACAAATTTGAAATCCATTTCTTCTTTTCACCGCCCTTGAAACTTCTTTAATATAGGTTTCAATATGGAATGAAGTTTTTTGTACGGAATAAATCCATATGACCAAGGTATCCCATGCCAATTTCGGCAAAGCTAACGTGCAGCAACCCGTTCATATTTCTTCGGCAACTCATTGAAATCAAACGGTGCATCGAATATAAGATGTAATATTTCATCCGAATTTTCCGCAACGATACCAACTTCCTTAAAATAAAAAAGCTCCTTGATAGCCTTGTATATCAAGAAACGCTATTTTTTATCGCCGCTGTAGAACTGAATTTACTCACACAATCCACAACTTTATATAAAATAATTAAAATTGGTGAGGATAGTTAATTTGTGGGATGTATCCGAAAATGGATACTAATAGCTATTACTAGTTGACCATCAAATTACAAACTGTTAATAATATTTAGCACATTACTGAGTACCATGTTCTTTTGACTTTAAGACCTAGTGATTTAAGGAATGCTAAATTTTCGGGTGAAATGTGTTGTCGCTTAAAAGTTTTACGTTTAATGATCTTAGGTTTCGAAAGTCCTTTGCTAGGTTGTCTAGTGGTGGACTGCTCTGAATTGTAAATTATCATGGTTCGAAATGCAATTGTTATACCACGAAATTGTTTTTTCAGCGAAAGAGATGTTAACTCTTTGACAACCACCGGTAAATTGACAATATTTTGTGTAAGTTTAACTATTTTATACCCTTTAACCATGATAATGTGTATGAGCCCTTTAACCATGATAAGCTGTATGAGCTCTTTAACTATGATAAGGTGTATGAGTCACTCCGGGGGCAAAATAAGTCACCCCGGGAGCAAAATGAGTCACTCCGGGAGCTAAATGAGTCACTCCGGGAGCTAAATGAGTCACTCCGGGAGCTAAATGAGTCACTCCGGGAGCAAAATGAGTCACTCCGGGAGCTAAATGAGTCACTCCGGGAGCAAAATGAGTCACTCCGGGAGCTAAATGAGTCACTCCGGGAGCAAAATGAGTAACTCCGGGAGCCAAATGAGTCACTCCGGGGGCAAAATAAGTCACTCCGGGGGCAAACTGAGTCACTCCGGGAGCAAAATGAGTCACTCCGGGAGTAAAATGAGTCATTCCGGGAGCAAAATGAGTCACTCCGGGAGCAAAATGAGTCACTCCGGGAACAAAATTAGTCACTCCGGGAGCAAGATGAGTAACTCCGGGAGCCAAATGAGTCACTCCGGGGGCAAAATGAGTCACTCCGGGAGCAAAATGAGTCACTCCGGGAGCGAAATGAGTCACTCCGGGAGCATGTGAGTTACTCGTTGGAGTCAAATGAGTCGCTCCGGGAGAAAAATGAGTCACTCCGGGAGCAAAATGAGTCACTCCGGGAGCAAAATGAGTCACTCCGGGAGCAAAATGAGTCACTCCGGGAGCAAAATGAGTCACTCCGGGAGCAATATGAGTCACTCCGGGAGCAAAATGAGTCACTACGGGAGCAAAATGAGTCACTCCGGGAGCATGTGAGTCACTCGTTGGAGTCAAATGAGTCGCTCGGTGAAGCAAATGAGCTAAGTATATATAAGTAGAGAAGCAATAAATCTTTGAACAGTTATTCATTTACTAGCGAACGCTTCAGACCTCCCGCTGAACGATGTATAATTGTGATTTTTGTGGTAAAGCATTTACGCGAAAGTCTAATCTTTCTAGACACTTAAATGCTCAACATAATTCGTTAAGCAATATTAATGATGGTACGATTGGAAAGAATGATAACTCATCAAGCAAATTCATACCATATGATGCTAATAATAAAACACCTGATGATATCCCTATATCTAGATTTGATGATAATGATGATGAAAATACATCTCAACTACAGCATGATATTGATTCCTCTGAAGCAATCTTGAATCCGTTTGACCAAAAAAGGATAGATGCTGCAACTGAAGCCATTCAAACCAAATTTAACTCTTTGAAAAGAGGAGAAAACCGTCGTCAATCTGAAAACGAGAAAGATAGTTGGTCTAATGAAAGTAAGCAAGTAAATCGCTTAACAGCAATTAATAACAATTGCAATGAAACAACCTCCTCTTCACAACTAACTAAACTTCTAGGAACTGCTTTAGATATTATAATGTTAAAAGAGGTTCGAAACGCTGACTCGGAAAATGAAGCGAAAATTGTCAATCAGGTTAAACCAATAAGCTTAAAACGTCATATAGCTTCAAATGAAAATGTCGAAAACGGGGTCTTAGCTAAGCATTTTAAGCAAGACAACTTGAGAGAGTCTAGAAATGTTAACATACAATCGAACAAAATAAAATACTGGCATAATCCTAATACTTTAATAGATGAATTACAACGTTTATACGAGACTTCAGAGACTGGTGAAAAAATACTCAGTATTATTCGAAGTTTAGAGGAAAATAAAAATATGTTGTTGTTTAACGTTTACGATCGAGAAGATTTAATCAAAGAGTTAAATGCTTTAAAAGAAACTACTGTTGGTCGAGAAATATTCTCTATACTTCGCGAACTTCAAAAGGCTGATGTTATTGAACCACTGGGTGATTATCTGGATGAAACTGATAAAGAAGATGCTAGCGATTATGATGATGATGATGATGATTAATTGATTATCCACACTAAGAATTTACTGAATTTTGAAGAACACCACCGTATAAGAAGCAGCAGTAGTTATCCCTCATTGAAGTGTATATTTTATTTTTATATTTTTTAACTCTGTAAGATAAAAAGGTTTTTTTTTTTCAAATAAATAACACATATATGTAAATAATTATTGTTCTTTATCTTTAAAATATAAGTATGAATATAAAATATTTTCACAGTAAATGTATATGTAATATTTTTTACAATAAATGTATATGAAATATTTTTTACAATAAATAAATATTAAAAATTGTATGATTTGTTTATATATTCAATAACACCCTAACGTAATTGTTTCATGTTTTCAGGTAACTGATCCCATACTTGACAAATTCGTTGTGCATATTCGGGTATCATATATGCATACAGATGTTGCACCCAAGTATCATATTTCAATAGTTGTTTTGTTAAGTATAATAACATATCGAAATTTCTGACTTTTGTATACAAATAAGGATGAGTCAGAAATATGTCTTCAACGTGTGAAATCCGTGTTGCAAATATCAATGGTTCACCAACGGGCGGTTGAAAGTTTTCCTCCATTTTCACGCCATTCTTGCACATTTCACAGCGAATTTTCAAACCAGGTGGTCCATCAATATGATCTTGTGGCCATGGTCGATTATAATGTTTAAAACATGGTTCACATTCTTGAAACATGGCTCGATAATAGGATGGTAACCAAATCCAGGCGCGTTGTATGATTTTCGCACCATAACTTTTCAGCACATTCAAACTGATCCACTTGTAGATTTGAAGAAATGTTTCCAAAGTCAGTTCGTTCAGTAGCATTGGTTCACGTTCGAAAAATTCACCAATTGAAACATCCATTTTATCCCACTCCATTGATTCCGGTTCAGACAATTTCATATATATACTTAGCTCATTTGCTTCACCGGGCTACTCATTTGACTCCAACGGGTGACTCATTTTGCTCCCGAAGTGACTCATTTTGCTCCCGGAGTGACTCACTTTTCTCCCGGAGCGACTCATTTGACTCCAACGAGTGACTCACATGCTCCCGAAGTGACTCATTTTGCTCCCGCAGTGACTCATTTGGCTCCCGGAATGACTCATTTTACTCCCGGAGTGATTCATTTTGTTCCCGGAGTGACTCATTTTGCTCCCGTAGTGACTCATTTTGCTCCCGGAGTGACTCATATTGCTCCCGGAGTGACTCATTTTGCTCCCGGAGTGACTCATTTTTCTCCCGGAGCGACTCATTTGACTCCAACGAGTAACTCACATGCTCCCGGAGTGACTCATTTCGCTCCCGGAGTGACTCATTTTGCCCCCGGAGTGACTCATTTGGCTCCCGGAGTTACTCATCTTGCTCCCGGAGTGACTAATTTTGTACCCGGAGTGACTCATTTTGCTCCCGGGTGACTCATTTTGCTCCCGGAATGACTCATTTTACTCCCGGAGTGACTCATTTTGCTCCCGGAGTGACTCAGTTTGCCCCCGGAGTGACTTATTTTGCCCCCGGAGTGACTCATTTGGCTCCCGGAGTTACTCATCTTGCTCCCGGTGTGACTAATTTTGTTCCCGGAGTGACTCATTTTGCTCCCGGAGTGACTCATTTTGCTCCCGGAATGACTCATTTTACTCCCGGAGTGACTCATTTTGCCCCCGGAGTGACTCCGTTTGCCCTCGGAGTAACTTATTTTGCCCCCGGAGTGACTCATACACCTTATCATGGTTAAAGAGCTCATACACCTTATCATGGTTAAAGGGCTCGCACACATTATCATGGTTAAAGGGTATAAATTAGTTAAACTTACACAAAATATTGTCAATTTACCGGTGGTTGTCAAAGAGTTAACATCACTTTCGCTGAAAAAACAATTTCGTGGTAAAACAATTGCATTTCGAACCATGATAATTTACAATTCAGAGCAGTCCAACGCTAAACAACCTAGCAAAGGACTTTCGAAACCTAAGATCATTAAACGTAAAACTTTTAAGCGACAACACATTTCACCCGAAAATTTAGCATTCCTTAAATCACTAGGTCTTAAAGTGAAAAGAACATGGTACGCACCAATGTGCTAAATATTATTAACAGTTTGTAATTTGATGGTCAACTAGCAATAGCTATTAGTATCCTTTTTCGGATACATCCCACAAATTAACTATCCTCACCAATTTTAATTATTTTATATAAAGTTGTGGATTGTGTGAGTAAATTCAGTTCTACAGCGGCGATAAAAAATGGCGTTTCTTGACATACAAGGCTATCAAGGAGCTAACAACCAATTTTATTTTAAAGAAGTTGTATCGTTGCGGAAAATTCGGATGAAATATTACATCTTATATTCGACGCACCGTTTGATTTCAACGAGTTGCCGAAGAAATATGAACGGGTTGCTGCACGTTGGCTTTGCCGAAATTGGCATGGGATACCTTGGTCATATGGATTTATTCCGTACAAAAAACTTCATTCCATATTGAAACCTATATTAAAGAAGTTTCAAGGGCGGTGAAAAGAAGAAATGGATTTCAAATTTGTTTGATGGTACCGAAAACCAGCCGTGGATTTTGAATTTGGAAGAAATATTTGATGTACCGAAGATTTCCAATCTGCGAGATGAATATTATTCAAGACGCTGTATGATCCATTCAGATAAAATTTGCTCATTAGAAAACTGTATTCTTTTAAAAAAATTTTATATGGAAAATAAATAGATTTTTAGTAATATATAGATTTAAGCAATTTAATTTTTTTGTATACATATTCTATAAACAAAATTTTAAAAAAAAGAAAAATATGTGCGTTTTATTTAATTATTACCCTGAATTCCCCTATTTTTTTTACAGCAAAAAGTTTCTTTCGTTAACCAATAAGAGTATTAACAAAAATCTTATGAAATTTATTATTCTAATTGAAAAGCATATTTCATGATACACCCTGTATACTAAAATATTTATTAAAAATACTAAATATACACCAGTTATATATACATATATATGTTAATGATTGATAAAGTATCAAATTCAAAATGTTCTAGTCTATAAAAATTTTGATTTTACAGACTTAAAAATTTAGTAAAACTCAATGCTGTTATCATTTTTATATTAAGCGACGTGTTTATAGTAATTTAAAACCAAAAATTGAACTTTTATTCTGTTTAAAAATGTTAAATACAATACTATTATACCCTAATATAAATATGTATCAGTATTAAAATGATATACATTGATTTTGCTGATTAAACAAATTTTTTGCAATATTTATAAATTATTTTATAATTAGTATAGTCCGGATAAAATAATTTTTCACAGGACCGGCTTAACGATTTCAGTGTAATACTGTTAAACTGCTTGTATTTATGTATGAGTCTGCTAGAGCAAATAATGTTCCTTTACATACATACATACATAAACTGATTAAATTAAATCGAATTAACATATGTTTTAGAAAATATTACTAATTTTTCCTTAAAAAATGTTCATACAAAACTAGTATATCTTGCCAACAAACTATACACAAATAAAAGTATACATATTAAGAAAAGAAGATGTAACGTTAATCATGTGTTATCTAATAATTAATAAAATATTATAGAGGTATTTATTTCATTTTTGCTAACTAATATTTTTTTTTTTTGTATATACTTTTGAGCATTGAATAAATAGTGGGAATACACTTATATACACAATCTATATTATGAAAATGAAAAGTGACTGAAGTGTTGACGAATATGGATGGTTAAACAAGAGGGGATTTAAAATTTTTCTAGATTAACTGATGTTATATTTGTTAGTATAAATATTTTTAGAACATTTATTAATAAATACTCTCAAATTACAACAAAAATCACATAAAAATTAAAAAATATTCATTACCATCGATAGTTTGTAGGTATTCTGTGTTTGTAGATTATCAAAAGTGTTAATCAATATGACGATTTTGCTTCAAAAAAATAATATCTAAAAAAAAATTGTATGGTCCATACAAATATTCTAATATCAATAGTATCTGTGGTTAAAAATACAAATAATACATACGTACATATTTATACGTACAACACGTACGATGTCATCAAAATGATGTTTTGTTTATGGGTTTGAATGAAATGTACAACTAGATTAAATATTGCTTGATTTACATTGCATGTGTATGTACCTATGAAGAAAACTAAAAATTTTAAAAAATTGTAAACAAGGTACATATATAAAATTTTAAAAAGTTAAAAAGAGATAAGGAGTTTGTTTATCAATTGATGCTGAAAGACAGCCGCAAGACAATAAATTTTGTTTTATATGTACCTGCCAGCTAGTTAGACAAATAAATATTGCAAAACTTTAATTCAACAAAATTTGGGGCCCCATTTTATTTTTGATATAAATCTCACATAATAAAATTTTTCTAAAAAGTTTTTGCTTCTCTATGTTGAATTTCAGTAAATTTTCAGAATTCTGTTATTTCTGTTGCAGCAGACTCATACATAAATACAAACAGTCTAACAGTATTACACTGAAATCGTTAAGCCGGTCCTGTGAAAAATTATTTCATCCGGTCTATAATAATTAGATTTAATACTTATTCATAAATGGCTATACAATTCGTTTACTAGTATTCATAAAAATTAAAATTATATACAAATTTTCTTTCTTATTCTCAATATACAGAGTGTATACATAAAATATTTTTAATATACAGAGTCTATACATATGTACATACTGAATTATTTCAGATAATTTTCGTTTGATATAGAAACAGTTTTGTGCTACAGTCAAATTCATAAGTGTTGTACACCATAAGAAGTAATATTTTTTGTAACTTGTTAAAATTTCAAGAACTTTTGTTAGTTAACTAAAAAATTGGTCACTGTAGGTTAAATGTTAAAGTATTAAAACTGATAAAAATAATTTCTTGCTTGAGGCCTACAATGGGTGATATTTTTTACTAAACAATTTTTTAACTCATTAATATTCCATGACGGCATCTTTCTTATACCAAAAAAACTCCATATATGAGTCATATGATCATAATTCAGCTAAAATAAACATTTAATTATTAGTTGTTTGTTTATTTTAAAACTGATAAAAATTCCTGGAATTTTCCAAGGTTAAATATACCAAAAATCCCCATAAGGTACAGTTAACACTCGATTTCCGGCAGTACAGTAGCGGTCAGAAATCTGGACCCCGGAGTCTGGTTTTAAAATCTAGCGCTTGGTACAGTGCCCCGCAAAATTTAGCGGCCACCCCTTGGGTTAGGGTATTCCCCACATTTTTGACTTGGTAATGTACCTTTCGTTTAAAATGACGCAATTAAGGCAAGCGCGTGTTGGGGTTAAGGTTTGCACGTACAGTGCGCTTCAACAAATGATCGGACACCTTTTTGCTCAGGGGCGCCCGCACTTTTGACACGGCAGTGTACCAAAAATTTAAGTACAGTACGGCGTCAAAAGTTTGGGGGCACTCCTGGGTTAGGGTATTCCCCACATTTTTTGACGTGATAGTTCGTTTAAGATGGCGCAATTAAGGCAAGCGCGTGTTGGGGTCAAGGTTTGCACGTACAGTACGCTTCAAAAAGTGATAGGGTACCTTTTTGGTCAGGGGGGCCCGCACTTTTGACACGGCAGTGTACCAAAAATTTAAGTACACTGCCGTGTCAAAAGTTTGGAGCCACCCCCGAGTTAGGGTAACCCCACATTTTTGACGCGGTAGTGTACCCCATCTATCAAATTGTAACCTAAAATTCAGTCTGCGCATGCGTCGTGTACTTAAATTCAGTCTGCGCATGCGTTAGGTTTGGCTGGTAATGGGTTAACACAAAATGAAATTGTTATAAGTAAATTGTGATGACGCATAATGGGTTAACATAAATTAATTCGGTTGCTGGCGATGACTCACCTCTTAGGAATTTCAAGGCCAGCAGTATGAGCGAGTGTTGGGGTTAAATGTCAACAACAAATTTTGATACATGTACTTGGTACGTGCTGGGTCAAAGATCAATCCATACACAAGGTACAGAGTATCTCAAACATTTGGGTACATCTTGCGTCAGGATGTAGTGGGTACATGTTGCATCAGCATGTACCCAAACTTTTGAGACACTAGGTGTGCTCGTGCTCTTATAGCCTATCTACTCAAATAGTTTCTTAAAATTAAATGGTTTGTTTGATTTTTAGAGATATTTTGTATGTTCCGCTAATTATGCCGGTGTGTGTATATTCATGATCATATATATATATATATATATATATATATATATATATATATATATATATATATATATATATATATATATATATATATATATATTATATGCTTTTTTCTTTAAATTTGAAGTTTTTTTTCTAGATGGGACAAGGATTAAGGAAAGTGAACAACAATTATTGTGGTTTTTATAAAGGATCGTAAAAAGATGAATAAAAAGTTAATTTGATCTACGTTTGAAGACTAAAATTAAATGAATTTTTACCTAATGTAATTTTGATTTTAGTTTAATAGAAGTAAAAATTGTTTTGTTATATTAGCAAGAGATTTTAAACTGGAAGTTTTATTTATAAACTGAAAGAAAAGTTACGAAGCAAAAAAATGAAGGATATATTTGCCTTATGAAGAGAAATAACCAGAAATCATAAAATAATTAATTAATGCATTTAAAAAAATAAATAAAGTATTATTTATTTATTTTTTTAATTCAAAATAGTGCTGGCATACTGACGCATTCTATTATTTAGTAAAATTAAACAAGAAAATATGTTTTTATTAAAACATATTTTCTTGTTTAATTTTACTAAATAATAGGATACGTTAGTATGCCAGCACCATTTTGAATTCCAACGTCAATAATTTTAAGATCATTTGATTTATTAGTATATTATACTAAACAAGTTGGCCAGTTTCACTAGTTTTGTGGTTCCAGTTTTCACAGATAATTTCAGTAGCGTAGAAACTAATTATTAAAAAATTGAAAAAAGAATGTGTTTATGATATACCTACGTACGTATAAAAAAGGGAAGTTACGTTTTTTCCAAAAGTCGAAAATAACTAACTTTGTCTCGATGAAGGTGGATGGACAAATATTTACATACTTCAAAAAATTAACTTACGAAATTAGCTTTTTGTGTTTCATTGTTTTTATTCATTTGTACACGTTTTTAATATTTTCAAAAGAAATATAAAAAAGAATATAATGTAAATGAATTGTGAAATAATGTTTATAAATTATATTTCAAAAACGGCGTGGTGAATAATTTTTATTTCTTATTAAGTATAGTTTGTAACTTAGTATTTTATAACATATTAAATTTTTATGAAATTCCTTTGACATATTTTCATTTTATTCAAAAAAGAATAGTTTTCCTATAAGAGCTCGTGTTAAAATTACAGAACTCTGAAATCGTTTTTCTCAAAACTGGGGAGGTAAATTTTTTTTCAGTGAAGGGTTCGTATTATTGGTATTGAATTAAATAAAAATCTAGAGAAATTTCGTTAAAATCCTTTGGAAAAATCGTTTTATCGACCAACTACCGTAAGTTTCGTAGGTAAATATGTAACGATAAAGTTTGGTTTCAAATATTTTTGATTGCTAAAAAGGGAAATTCGCTACGTTACACAGAATGCTGCGAAAGGGGTATTTTTAAATTTTATCTTTAGGGTGGTTTGAAGGCATCGGTGGACCAGATTGTAATTATGAAAAATTTTGCGTGTGAAAAATAATTTTTGAACAACTGTCTCGTTTCAGTGAACAAGCTATATCTAAAATCTAAATGACACTTTGTATATCTTTCAATGGGAAAATCCTTAACTATAATATAATCAGATTTATTGATTTTCAGAAAAAATGTAAACTCCCTTCACAGATTCGAGCATTGCAGACGATCTGACATTGTGAGCCGCACTTTTGGAATTCACTGGTCGCAGTTTTGGAACCCTTGACGTACAGCATGAAACACCACGAATGAATACTTTTTTTTTATTAGTAATTACTAGTTTATTGCTCACGTGGTCGTTAAGTTGGCACAATTATATTTATTTAAATTACACTGTTGTTTTAAATTATGTGTACTTGAAGCCGTATAAATGATAGATAAAAATATAATAAATATATCAGATAGTTACACCTCATAAAGAAAAGCCTTGCAAAATATAATAAAAGAAAATATACACCTACGGTGTTCAAGGTCAAGTGAAGCTTGTCAATGAAGCTATACTTATACAATTTTGGTCACGATAGTGATAAAAATTGTATAATAAGTCGTACATTTTCCACAGATATTGGGATCAAAACCAATTTTTATATTTTCTATTAAATTTTTTTAAACATAAATTAACATTAAAGAATATGATGGTGAAGCTAAATTTCTCCCTAGAAGTGGTAGCGATCGATAATGAAATGTGTGTCTGGAAAGTATACCGACTGCAATTCGCCAACAACAATTCATCGACTAAAAAACTCACCGCTTCGCAGTTTGTCGAAAGGAAGGGTTACCGAATCTACGATTATGATTTCTGGTTACAATAGAAAATATTATATAATGTTAATAAAATCACGGATCATATTTTACCCATAGATTCCTCACTTGCTTTGATAAACTAGGCTAGTTATTTAGAATTGGGATCACCTATTTTTGATTATAAAGATAAAACTGAATTTTAATGATTTTTTTAAATGTTCGCCATTGCGAGGGAAGTTAATTTATTATTGAAATCTAATTCTAAATAATTATCATTTGCCTTAAAACAGGTTTTGATGGTGCTTCGACGTCTACTTATTTCTATAAATATGTGAATTAGGTTTGGTTTTGTAGCCAAAAATGGATTGCCCAAATTTTGAATAAATAACCCAAACGTTTATTGAATCAAGTGAGGAAATTTTATGAACATTACTCCTATAATATTTTTAATTGTAAACCGAAATTATAATCGTAGAGTCAGTGAATTTTCCATTCGACGAATTGCGAGGCGGCGAATTTTCTAGTCGCTAAATTGTTGTCAGTGGACTTTTCGTCGGTGAGCTTTCCTTGAATCAATAAAATGGGCTCTCATGATTTCAGTCGAACATACATACATTCAAAAGTTCACTTTATAGTTTACCCACGAATTATGCAAAGAGAATATGTTGAACTTTCTTATTTTTTTGCACATACAAACTCTAAATAAAAATTTCTCTTTTGCAGATATCAGTCTTTTGTACAGATAATTATAATAATTGATATTTTCTAGGTAAAAAAAAAATTTATTAGTTAATTGTTCATCCTGTTCATTCTTTTGATGGGTAATTTAGTCAAACTTAGAATCAACATTATATTTATTTCGTACGCAAAAAGAAACTTCATTATTATTTAATTGTTTTAAATTTTTAATAATTAATTAATTATTACGTTATATTCAGAGCTGATATTTTTGCAACCAGTACAACATGTATATCAGTAGAAATCGTATTTAAATTAATTTTACTAACCTTCATAGTCCTTTTCGTCATAAGTTGGACAGTGCGCTTTTTGTGCTCCCGGATCTTTCGGTGCAACGTCATCTGTTGTTCCTGAGTCCATTTTCCACGGCAGTCTAAATAGAAAAAGAAAAAGTATTAAATTTTATTAACATGTGTGTAGACCATAATATACATACTTCTTAATATCTGTCTATAGTATTATTAATTCTTTGTAACGTAGTGGTAACCTACATATGAGATTCATTGAAAACTAAAAAATATTGATTTCTTAGCTGATTACACAAAAAGTGTATGTTATAACTATGCTAACATTCAACATTTTGTAGCAGCAGCGAAAGTCTGGGTTTCCTTCACCCTCCTAATGTCCTAATTCTATATTTCAAACTTTTTATTTATTTATTTATTTTTATTTCTGATCATTGCTTCTAATTTATTTCATTTTATTTTGTTCTGAGTTTACTAAGGTGGCGGAAGCTTTTTGTTGCAGCCATGCAACATATATACCTTAATTGTCCAATGCATTGCCTATGCTTGCATAGTAAAATTGACGGGCCTTAATCAACTGCCTGTTATAGGCGGTCAGTAGAAAAATTGTCACCAAAGTGTTTTGAACCTAATAGATACATATATTGTTGCTAACCATTTTGTGTAATCAACCTTAACTATTTACGAGTTACCGTGTAAAAATCGATTCTTCGACGCGTACAAAGTGCGTTTACCAGCTAGCTTGCCGTGCTGGGTGTGAACAGTTTAGTGTTTTCCCTTTTGCCCATTCCTTTCCCTCGTGTAACACGAAGAGTGTCCACATCAAAGCAGAGGTAAGTCCACATTTTGTAGATTATACAGTTCACAATTAATTTCGATCAAAGAAAACCAAAGGGGCCAAACCACCCCTTTGTTTGGTCCTTCGAGCCGGATTTCGGTTTTCGCGGTAATTCAAACTCAATTCGTAATTTTTGTTACCAAATTTGTAGTTTTCGTTTCCGAATTTGTAGTTTTCGTTTCCGAATTCGTAAGTTATTGCCAAATTTTATTGCCATAAATTGATAATTTTGTTCCTATCGTTAGATATTTCCTCATAAATTCTTAAAATTTATCGAATTTTCGAATTTAAGTATTACATAACTTGTGCAAGTTAAGGCATAGCATTTAATTTACCGCGCATTTACTTATGTCCATCCAGCTAGAAAGAGAGAATCTTGCCCATAAGATACACATATCGCATTTATTTGTGTACGATCAATAAGCTCTATCCTTTTTTATATTAAATTTAATTTATTATATTTTTGTAATTTGTTGAAAATTGAGGTGCACACGCATACATACATACATAAATAAACTTTTGTCTTAAATAATTTGTAAACAACCGAACCTTTGTCTAATTGCATGTTTATACGGAACCAACAACTGAATTTAATTTCATAATTGTTTTGATTCGTTTTATTTACATAATCAGCTGGCATTTATTTTGTACATAATTTTGTCACATTTATATTTAAATTTTCAATATGTCGAAAGCTGAAAAATTGGAAAAAAATTTAAACAGGCTCGTAGCTAGACAACAATCGTTGTTTAACCGCGTTCAATTAATATTTGATTTAGCCACTGCATTAGATAATCAAATTGATCCAGATAGATTAAAAACTTTCCAAATTCGTTCTATTCGTTTACCAGAAGTCAAGTTGGAATTTCAGAATATCGTACAACAGATAGTTGAAGTAAAACAAGAACTTAATCCAGATGAATTACCTAACTACGCATCGTTGGATTCATTTGATGATCTTTGTGAATTTATAGAATATGTCGCTCAAAAAATTATACCTCAACCCCAGTCTGATATACCTCAACCCCAGTCTACTGAATCCAAACCGCGTATGATAAACATGCCCAAAATTAATTTGGTTAAGTTTAGTGGAGAAGATGTCTCCCTTTGGCCCTTATTTTACGAAAACTTTAAAAGTTTAATACATCAAAATATCGACTTGTCAGCTGCTGAAAAACTACAGTATCTTTTGGGGAGTTTAGAAGGAAAAGCTTTAAAGTGTTGTAATTCAGTAGATGCTATTCCAGATAATTATGAAATTATTTGGAATTCGTTAGTGCAAAATTATCAAAATAAAAGATACCTTGCTTCCTCATATTTTGAAAAAATTTTAAATCTTCGTCCTATTCCTAACGATAATCCTGCGAATTTGCAAAGCTTTTTAGAAAAGTTTGATCTAAATGTTTCAGCACTGAAACGTTTACAGTTACCAAATCTTGCAGATTTTATGTTAGTCTATATAGCGCTCTTAAAATTACCTCAGAATCTCGTGAATAATTTTGAATTGTTGAAAAACAACGATGAAATTCCACAATATGATGAATTAATTGGATTTATTCGACACCAAAGTAAATCGATGGTAAAGATAGAAAAACCTCGTCACACACAAAACTACAATTTACCCTCAACATCTAAATCACCCAAAACGTTTGTGGCTAATGAAAATGTCCGAAAGAATTGTGTTGCTTGTAAAAAGGATCCACATTTGTTAATCCAATGCCAAATATTTAAAAAATTTTCCCCAGATAAACGGTTTCAAATTGTAAAAGAAAATAATTTGTGCTTAAATTGCTTTTCCTCGAAACATCATTTATCGTCGTGTGATTCCAAATACGCATGTCGCGAATGCCGTCAAAAACACCATTCGTTGCTACACCGTTCCCCTCCCAAAGCTTTCGATAACTCAAAAACTCAGTTAGTTTCAAATGATCCAGTACCTAGAACTTCAAAGGATTTAACCCATTCATTGTGTACTACAAACAGTGAAACCCCTTTAAACAACCGAAATAATTTAGTATTGCTTTCGACAGTCATAGTAAAGGTTAATGACAGGTGGAATAGAGAACAAAGCTTACGTTTTCTACTCGATAGTGGTTCTGTTTCGAATCTGATAACTTTGAATTGTTGTAAACGTCTGGGTTTACAAACTTCAAGATATTTTTCAAACGTTACAGGTATTGGAGGGGTGACAAGTCCCATTAAAGGAAAAACTCAGTTTGTTATTAAATCCAGTATCAATCATGATTATTCCATCCCCATTGATGCACTTGTTGTCGAAAAGGTCACGAATTGTCTTCCTGATATGCCTGTCGATACACAAAAACTGGATTATTTGGAATCTTTACCACTGGCGGATCCCACATACCATACACCTGGAATAATAGATGGAGTTTTGTCCGCTTCAGTTTTCGTTCAAATTCTAGGATCTGGACGAGTTGTTGGCCCACCGGGTACACCTACTGCACTTCAAACTTCGTTGGGTTTCGTAATTGTCGGTAATGCTCCCATTTTGGAAAACAAAAACATGCATTCGTATTTTTCTTTCTTAACATTAGAATCCCTTGTCGAGAAAATGTGGAATCTGGAAGATTTATCGCCTCCTATTGTTGGTATGGATGATGAAATTTGTGAAAAATTATTTGTTGAGAATTTTAAACGTGAGTGGAAGATATATCGTTGCTCTACCATTCCGAGAAGATCCCTCGCTCCTCGGTGATTCATATTCCTTAGCCCTTCGTAGATTTCAGTCTTTGGAAAAACGTTTTGAAAGGTCTCCACAATTAAAACAATTATATTCACAATCCATTCGAGATTATTTGGATCAAAATCATATGATTTTGGTACCTAATGATACTACAGTGAAACCTAATTATTATATTCCACATCACTGTATTTTCAAACCAAACAGTAGTAGTACCCCATGTCGTGTTGTCTTCGATTCGTCAGCTAAAACCCTTTCGAAATCGAATAAGTTACTCTCGTTAAATGATATTTTATACACCGGTCCTAAATTACAAAATCACATTTTCACAATTCTTATTAATTTTCGCCTTTTCCCTATTGCAATGACCGCTGATTTGAAAAATATGTTTCGGCAAATCAAGATTATTGAAGAACACCATAAATTTCAAAGAGTACTTTGGCGTTTCGAACCAACACAACCCATAGCAACCTACGAACTTACCCGAGTTAGTTTTGGTGTTCGATCGTCTCCGTACCTTAGTTTACGAACCATTAAACAACTGTTAACAGACGAAACCAAGAATTACCCACTAGCTGTCAGTTATGCCGATCGAGATATGTACGTTGACGATTTGGTATGCAGTGTTCCCACTATTGAAGAGGCAAAAATTCTACAACCTCAGTTAGTTGAATTGTTCGCAGCAGGTGGTTTTCCATTAGTCAAATGGTCATCGAATTCACTTGAATTATTGTCGCAGATTCCTAGTGAAATCACACTGAATAAATCGGTTACATTTGATGATTCATTGCCAATTTTAGGTTTACAGTGGAACCCGTACAGCGATGACTTTGTTTTTAAAATAAATTCCCAGTTATTGCCTTGCACTAAACGAAACATACTTTCATGTGTAGCCCGTATATTTGATCCATTGGGATTCTTGGCTCCCGTGATCCTACAAATGAAATTACTAATAAAGGAATTGTGGAACTTAAAATGTGATTGGGACGACCCTACTCCAACTGAAGTTGAAAATGTGTGGTTGAATATCATATCGGAATTTGAAGTTTTAAATAATTTAAAAATACATCGCCCTATTTTGTGTAGTGAACCAAATAGATGTAAAATCTTATTGATCGGATTTTGTGATGCCTCCCAAATGGCCTTGGGTGCTGCGGTATTTGTTCGTGTCGAAAATCCTGATGGTCAAATTGACACTAGTTTACTGTGCGCTCAATCCAAAGTTGCACCTATGCAAAGTACTACGTTGCCTAGATTAGAGTTGAATGCGGCGGTTTTACTTTCGAAATTGTTAACGCACATATGTGATACCTATTCGCTCCGTACTGAAATTAGCAATATTTATGCCCTCTCAGATTCCATGATCACGTTAGCGTGGATACACTCCAATCCAAAACGGTGGCCAGTCTATATTTCAAACCGCATTAGTAAAATTCAACAAAATTTATCCTCACGTTATTGGCATTTTGTACCTGGAAAATTGAATAGTGCCGATTGTATTTCGAGGGGCTTATCCCCACGCAGTTTGATTAACTCAAATTCGTGGTTTTCTGGACCGTCATGGCTTCATGATAACCCAGAACACTGGCCAATTAAAAGTTTTGATGATTACGAAATTGTAACTCCAGAATGTGAAAATTTAGTTTTTACAGTCAAACCCAGCATACTTTCGCCTTTGTATACTATTATAAATTATTTTTCGTCGTGGTCCAAGATGTTGAATTCGACGGTTTATGTTTTGCGATTCATCAAAATCCTCCCAAAATCTCCTAACATTCGCGCCTCTGATTTAAATATGGCCGAATTATATTTGTTACGTGCCGTCCAACAGAATCATTTCGCAAGCGAATTTAATGCGCTTTCGAAGAATATTTCAGTTTCCAATAAAATACTCAAGTTAAATCCATTTCTACAAGACGGAATTATACGCGTAGGCGGACGACTTTCTAATGCCAGTCTGAGTTATGACGTCCAACACCCTATTGTGTTACCTAAAACGGACCCTTTAATTAATTGTTTGATTGATTATACTCACCGAATAAATTGCCATACGGGTCCCCACTTAACACTTGCCTTGCTTCGCCAGAAGTATTGGATTTTGTCAGCTCGTGACACTGTACGTCGCCGCATTTGGGCTTGTAATCATTGTTTTCGGTCTCGTCCCAAATCCATTATGCCACACATGGCAGACTTACCAGCACCAAGGGTAAATCAAAATAAAGCATTTTTGCATACTGGAGTGGACTATACTGGTGCCTTTTTAATTACTCTCTCTAAACATCGGGGAATCAAGTCACAAAAGGCATATGTTTGTTTATTTATATGTCTAGCCACAAAAGCTATCCATTTAGAGTTGGCTTCGAGCCTGTCTACCGAAGCATTTATTTCTGCCTTTAAGCGTTTCGTATCTCGCCGCGGTAGTTGTGCTGTTTTATATTCCGACAACGCAACAAACTTCGTTTCAGCAAAAACACAGTTTGACGAAGCTTATTCTTTGTTAAAATCTCAAGAATTCAAAGACAAATTCCAGCAAGAACTTAACATTCATCGTATTGAATGGAAATTTAATCCTCCCACCGCTTCACACTTTGGTGGAATTTGGGAAGCCAATATCAAAAGTGTGAAGGTTCATTTAACTCGTGTTATTGGTTCCCAAATTTTGACCTTTGAGGAATTCACCACCGTCTTGGCGCAAATAGAAGCCTTGTTAAACTCCAGACCTTTATGTTGTTTGAGTGATGACCCAGCGGAACCTGTAGCCTTGACTCCGGCTCATTTTTTGTATGGATCCCCATTAAATTGTTTGCCTTCCGAAAATGTGTCCGACATTCCCGTACCTCGTTTAACCCGTTTCAAATTATTGGATTCCTTAGTACAATCCTACTGGAAAAGGTGGCACATCGAATATTTAACAACGCTTCAGATGCGGCAGAAATGGAATTTGCCCAACAATCCCATTAAAAGAGGTACCATTTGTGTCATTATTCAAAATAATATACCCCCATTACAATGGCCCTTAGCTATTGTAACGGAACTTTATCCCGGAAAGGACGGGATAACTCGTGTAGCTTTAGTTAAAACCAAACATGCACAGTATGTGCGACCTGTGGCAAAATTATGTCCTCTACCGAACCAGTAGTTATTCCAGAACTGCATAGTCCCTTTTGCATTAGTTTTAGTTGTATATATATATATATATATATATATATATATATATATATATATATATATATATATTAGCTTAGTATAGTTTACCTATTAAAATTCGTAACTTTATATTTGTTTGATAATAATTTTATAATTTTTGATACTGAACCAATAAATAATTCCTATATTATGTATGTATGTATGTGTCACTATTCGTACGTATATCCATAAATTGGTGATTCGTTACACGGATCATTTTCCCCCGCCGGAGGATGTTGCAGCCATGCAACATATATACCTTAATTGTCCAATGCATTGCCTATGCTTGCATAGTAAAATTGACGGGCCTTAATCAACTGCCTGTTATAGGCGGTCAGTAGAAAAATTGTCACCAAAGTGTTTTGAACCTAATAGATACATATATTGTTGCTAACCATTTTGTGTAATCAACCTTAACTATTTACGAGTTACCGTGTAAAAATCGATTCTTCGACGCGTACAAAGTGCGTTTACCAGCTAGCTTGCCGTGCTGGGTGTGAACAGTTTAGTGTTTTCCCTTTTGCCCATTCCTTTCCCTCGTGTAACACGAAGAGTGTCCACATCAAAGCAGAGGTAAGTCCACATTTTGTAGATTATACAGTTCACAATTAATTTCGATCAAAGAAAACCAAAGGGGCCAAACCACTTTTTAATCTGTTTTGAAAAATGAAAAGATTTGATCCACCGATCTAGAAATACCCATTCGTGTTAAACTTTTAGCAGTTGTGCCAATCTGTCGGTGGATAATACTCTGTGATTGCTTAAGAAGTTAGCCCCTAAACAGATCTTTGGTGACACAGACCGGAAGTGTGTTTTTTAATCTTTTAAATAATAATGTTTTAAAATACGATTTCCGTGGTGAAAAAAAACTAAGGGTACATGTCCATTTGAGAGAAAAACTATCGAGAGCTGCTATCGAGAGTCGTAATTAGAAGTGGACATAGGACTGATAGTACTATCCGACAATTCACGCAAAAACTCTCGGAGAGTAGATAAATTTCTAGTTCTCTCAAATGGACAAGCATAAATTCATCTCTCCGACAATTACTCTCAAAATTCGGAACATGTTCGTATTGTGACAGCACTCTCAGCTATATTATATTGATTTTGTACGTTGTTTCTATTTATACTAATTTGTCGTATTTTGTTGTACGCGGAATGTAGGAATTATGCCTTTATACTTTTTATTTGTTCAATAAAAAAAATGTTAAATTGAATATTAAAAAAATTAAGATATCAGAGTTAATTATTGCAATTAATTTAAAAATGGATAGGAAGGAGTGAATTAACCTCGTCGCTACCGATGTACAATACATTGTACATCAAATTTAGGTTATGTTAACATGATTTTTTAATTGAGAAATAATTAGAAACTTCTTAATATTATTTAAAATTACTAAATTACGCTTATTTAAAGACGTAAAATTAAAAATTTTAATTAACATAAACGCTTGTTTAAATCTTTGTTCAGT
Source organism: Brachynemurus nebulosus (assembly GCA_035578155.1). Lineage (NCBI taxonomy): Eukaryota > Metazoa > Arthropoda > Insecta > Neuroptera > Myrmeleontidae > Brachynemurus > Brachynemurus nebulosus. Next base: position 54,922,120 of record JAPWDM010000005.1, on the reverse strand, counting down.
ACGCTGGACAAAAGTCAGCGACGTTTAAAAACTACTCATTGACGTTTAAAAACTTTTAAATACCCCTGTCGCAGCATCCTGCATAACATAGCGAATTTCCAAATACAAAAGTACGTATTTCTCGAAAACTAGTTGATATAGAGTAATTGTAAATAAAAAAAACCTTCTTTATGTGATTTTTCCGCCTCATTCCGCCAAATTTTTTTCACGAAAAATGTCCAAAACCCCGTAAACGTTTTCACGAAATTCCTTAAAAATAAGATGTTTCGTTCTTGAGTTATCGTGCCGACACTTAGTAAACATATCTATATATAAATGTGTCCGCACGATAACTCAAGAACGAAACATCTTATTTTTAAGAAATTTCGTGAAAACGTTTACGGGGTTTTGGACATTTTTCGTGAAAAAAATTTGGCGGAATGAGGCGGAAAAATCACATAAAGAAGGTTTTTTTTATTTACAATTACTCTATATCAACTAGTTTCCGAGAAAAACGTACTTTTGTAAATGGAAATTCGCTATGTTATGCAGGATGCTGCGACAGGGGTATTTTTTATTTACAATTACTCTATATCAACTAGTTTCCGAGAAAAGCGTACTTTTGTAAATGGAAATTCGCTATGTTATGCAGGATGCTGCGACAGGGGTATTTTATGTAATTTTTTCTTCTCTTTTAAGTGGTGTAAAAAAATTTCGCAAAAATTTTTGAATAAGTGGAAATTTTGGCAAAAAACTAATTTTTTGCTAGAACAAAAACCATGTTCCTGGCATCCGACGTGTCTGGCTGACGAACTCATCCAAGGGTTTGGGACTTCCAATGTTCTCACCAAGTTTCGTAAAAATTGGATACTTCGTTCGAGAGTTACCGTGCGGAGATATATATATATATATATATATATATATATATATATATATATATATATATATATATATATATATATATATATATATATATATATATATAAATACAAATATATATATATATATAAATACATATATATATATATAAATACATATATATATATATATATATATATGTATATATATATATATATATATATATATATATATATATATATATATATATATATATATATATATATATATAAAGGCTATTGGCGGATAAGCATGAGTAGAAATGCCCCCGCACGAATTGTGTTGGTTTTT
>JAPWDM010000005.1:54785953-54915953 GCA_035578155.1 Brachynemurus nebulosus | reverse complement strand
GTGTTAATTTCAATTGGTGAACCGTGAATCGTTCTGCATTCGCAGTAAATGTAAGTAAATTTGTGTTGTAAGTAAAAAATGTTGTTTAATATTACAAAAAGGGTTCATTATAGTAAAAATTGTGTCAATTCCAATTGGTGAACCGTGAATCGTTCTGCATTCGCAGTAAATGTAAGTAAATTTGTGTTGTAAGTAAAAAATGTTGCTTAATATTACAAAAAGAGTTCATTATAGTAACAAATTGTGTCAATTTCAATTGGTGAACCGTGAATTGTTCTGTATTCACAGTAAATGTAAGTAATTGTTTTTTAAATATTAGAGTTACATATTATTAGTCACTGAAATGTTTAGCCATCGATAATGTACTAGAATACAATTAAAACGATTTCTTTCTCTATAATAAAACTAGCATATTTTTTATAAACTGAGCACTCAAAATTCATATGGAAATGAAAATTCTAGTTTTTCTAGATAGTTTTTATATCAAAAATATTAGGTCAGCTGAATTTTATGTTAAATTTGTATTATTTACTTGTTTTTTCAAATAATAAACATTTTTTTAAATATAATATTTGTATTTTAATGTGCAGCCTTATTTATTAAATTTAAATTAAGAAGATTATCCTTTGAATGTTTTATATGCTTTTTAATCAAAAACTATTTTTATATAAAGATTTCTCTTTGATTTAAACAGCAGCCCTTTAAATATTATTGGGATTACTGCTCAATTTTAAGTGAAAACTTTATAAACTTTATTCATAATTCTAAGATGATGTGTTGTTGATTTAGGTGAAGTTTTTTCTCTGTGCAGATGCTGGTGGTTGTGGTCAAACTGATTCATTTTCAGAGTCATTTTCACTACTAGCTGACATTGACGTATGACGTAGTACTGAATTACGATGAGCCAATTCAAATGCATTTAAGCTAATACGCATAAAATTTAAGTGATGCTGTAATCTATGTAAAATTTTAGGCTGCAATCCTGAAAATAATACAATACTCGTAAATATAACAATTAGTGAAGTCGGCGGGCCCTGCTTCACAGGGTCCTCATAACACGAGAGAAATCAAAACTAGTTTTCCGATTGTCCTAACTAAAAAAAACTTTGATCTAAGCTAACCTAACTCGCTTTTCAAGTTTATAGTTCTTTCATATCTAATTGCATCTGATGTATGGCTTGTGGAATAGGTACCCATTTCATGCTTGTAATATCATGACATCATATGACAATTTTTCAAAATAATTTGAATGTTCCATTAAACTATGATTATGTTCTTCACAGGCAGGAACGAAGGAAGAAAAAGGAGCACAAACATATCTATTTTCGCCCATTTTTATTTCTGAAATAAAAATTTTTAAAAATTACAAACAATATTCCCTTGACACTGTAAAATATGAAGCAATTTTAAAATACAAATGTTATTTATTTGTACCACCTATTAATGATATACCTAAATTATAATCTTAGACTTATAAAATTAGATTTATTTTTTTATCTCGGATGTATGTCCCTCGTTACAGGATAAAATATCTGCTATTTTATTAATAATTGTTGCATCATATTGAATTGTAAATATTATTGCATCATATCACAACCTGTTGAGACATGTTTAAAAGCTGTAGACGCAGGTGGTTGAAGTGTGGAGGGGGGTACTCGCTATATATAGGAGTGGCGTATCGACGCTGGCTCAGTTATTTGCAAGAAATTGTGGTGTAAGCATCAAATTAGCAGCAGCAGCAGCAATAAGCTTGAGCTAAGCAACAAATCTTCTAAATAATTATCAAAGGATACAAGGAAGAGCAATTGTAAGTATTAAGTTATTACAGGCATCAACATTATTGACCTATTATCATATCCATTTTCATTGTTGTATTCATTATTGTAGCACCTATCCTATTGTAAAACCTATATTGTTGTATCCCTCCTATTGTTGTATTCATTGTTGTATCTCTCCTATTGTTGTACCTATTGTAGTACCTATCCTATTGTTGTATTCATTGTTGTACTTATCCTATTGTTGTACCTATTGTAGTACCTATCCTATTGTTCTACTTATCTTATTGTTGTACCTATCCTATTGTTGTATTCATTGTTGTACCTATCCTATTGTTGTGCCTATACTATTGTCGTATTATATTGTTGTAACCGTTTTCTAATACCAATATTTTAAATAATTTACTGTTGAGAGGTTTACTTTGTGAAATATTTTATTTCAGATAAAGCATAATGGAGGCGTTCAATTGTGAAAAGTGTAACAAATCGTTCACACAAAAACATAATTTAACCCGTCACATTAAAAGCAAGCATTCAGATGTGGAGTTCCAGTGCCATGAATGTGGGAAAAAATTTAATCGTTTGGATAATTTTAAAACACATTTAAAACAAGCACATAATTTGGAAACTAAAAAACGACCGGCAGCAACAATGGACAACGAGCATTCACCGAACAAAAAATATAAACTGGACAACAATGATGAACCTGGCAACGGCGATGGAAACTGATAATTCTCTGATTGAAACGAGACGATGTGATATTTGCGACCTTGAGATACCAACATCGCGCTACTACGGGCATTTACGGAGTCTTGAACACAAGAATCGCGCAAGTGCTCAAGTGGAAAACGACGAATTTGTTGAAAAAGTAGCAAGCGCATATAAAAATCGAATTATCAGTTATCGAATACGAGCTTCGGAAAAAATTACAAATATCAACGAATTTTTAAAACACATTGAACTCAAAGTGATGCGTCTATTAACACACGGACTGGGACGACATGCAACATTCAAGATAAATATGGAATTATCTGGACTGTACACACTTGAAAAGGCTGGAAAAACTCGAGCAGAAACAAAATCGTTCAACACAAAGAACAAAATAGTGACCGAAGCAACGGATTTGGATGAAATGTATACCGATTTTTCTCAAACCCTCAACACCAAGAGCGAAGAGTTTGAGCACAAAGAAACAGGATGGACGTTGCAAGAGGTTAAGTACTTGGAAATTAATATTAACAAGTTTACTCCTCTTCGCGGGTCATCCTATATACAACTACCGGCGTGGATAGAAAAGAAGAAAGCGGTTGTAAACGTTAAGAATGCTGATGACGCATGTTTTTTGTGGTCAGTGGTTTCGGCGTTATATCCAGTTCCATACACTCAACACCCGCAACGAATATCTACATATCCACACTACTCTACAGTTTTAAATGTTGAAGGAATCAAGACTCCGATAACACTAAAAGACGTAAAACAATTTGAGAAACAGAATGATATAAGTATAAACATGTACGGCGTTGATGGGAAAAATATTGTCGGACCAATATACTACACAGAACAAAGAAGACCTAGTCACGTCAATCTGTTGTATATTGAAGACGGAGAAAAATCACACTACTGCTGGATTAAGAATTTAAATAGGCTTGTTGGAAATCAATTATCAAAACACGATGGAACAAAATGGATTTGTGATGGATGTCTTCAGTTTTTCAGAACAGAAGATCGGTTGAAGGAACACGAAAAACGAGATTGTAATCATGTCTAAACCGTACTCCCTTCACCGAAAAAGTCTGTCTTGAAATTTGAAAAATATCACAAACAACTGAGGATGCCGTTCGTTATATACAGTGATTTTGAAACCATTTTGAAGCCAGTTGATACTTGCAAACACACCAAATGACACCAAAAATAGACCAAACAACACCAAAATGACACCAAAAATAGACCAAATAACACCAAAATTACACCAAAAATACACCAAAAATACACCAAAAATACACCAAATAACACCAAAAAATACACCAAAAATACACCAAATGACACCAAAATTACACCAAAAAGACACCAAAGAGTCACTCTCAAAAAGAGTCACTCCCCAAAAAGAGTCACTCCCAAAAAGAGTCACTCTCAAAATGATTCACTCTCAAAAAGAGTCACTCTCAGAAAGAGTCACTCCCAAAAAGAGTCACTCCCAAAAAGAGTCACTCACAAAATGAGTCACTCCCAAAAAAGTCACTCCCAAAACGAGTCACTCCCAAAATGAGTCACTCCCAAAACGAGTCACTCCCAAAAAGAGTCACTCCCAAAATGAGTCATTCCGAAAGAGAAATAGTCCTTTCTAACGGTATTATAGAAAAAATATAGAATTAATATGTAAGATTTTAGATTAAGATTTAACCTTTTTAGTTTTAACTGTACGGCGTTTAGTAAAAACATGTAAACTAATATTGATTTTGATGCAGTTTTCATATTTGATATTAATATTTTGATTGGTCAAACCATTTTCACCCTATTTCAAATTTCACCCCCCCCCCCCCAAATTTTATCGTCAAGGCCCCTCTAATAGGTCCGACCCTGGATTTGAGTATGCCAATAGAAAGGTCTTTAAAAATAAAGGATTATACCAATTTAAATTTTTCTTCTAGTTGTTATTGTTTTCGAATAATTTGATAAAATTAAATTTTCACCCCAACTTCGAAGATCGATTTCACCCCTTAAATGGTTTTTATAGCGGATAAAAAAAATATGTGTATGGTATTTTTGTTTGTTCTACACACCGATCAAGTCTCATCAAAATCGGGAATTATCACTTAAGGACCTATCCCTCTAAGTAGGTATGGGGCCACTTGGCAACGCGGTGTAATTGCCTATATTCAGCCAACCCAACCCAACGAAATTTGGATTCCTAGGTTAAGCTAAGTTCGCTTAGGTCTCGTTGGGTTGGGACTCTTTTTGGGAGTGACTCATTTTGGGAGTGACTTTTTTGGGAGTGACTCATTTCGGGAGTGACTCTTTTTGGGAGTGACTCTTTTTGAGAGTGACTTTTTGGGAGTGACTCTTTTTGAGAGTGACTCATTTTGGGAATGACTCTTTTTGGGAGTGACTCATTTTGGGAGTGACTCTTTTTGGGGAGTGACTCTTTTTGAGAGTGACTCTTTGGTGTCTTTTTGGTGTAATTTTGGTGTCATTTGGTGTATTTTTGGAGTAAGTTTGGTGTCAGTTGGTGTATTATTGGTGTAATTTTGGTGTTATTTGGTGTATTTTTGGTGTATTTTTTGGTGTTATTTGGTGTATTTTTGGTGTATTTTTGGTGTGTTTTTGGTGTAATTTTGGTGTTATTTGGTCTATTTTTGGTGTCATTTTGGTGTTGTTTGGTCTATTTTTGGTGTCATTTGGTGTGTTTGCAAGTGTCAACTGGCTTCAAAATGGTTTCAAAATCACTGTATATAACGAACGGCATCCTCAGTTGTTTGTGATATTTTTCAAATTTCAAGACAGACTTTTTCGGTGAAGGGAGTACGGTTTAGACATGATTACAATCTCGTTTTTCGTGTTCCTTCAACCGATCTTCTGTTCTGAAAAACTGAAGACATCCATCACAAATCCATTTTGTTCCATCGTGTTTTGATAATTGATTTCCAACAAGCCTATTTAAATTCTTAATCCAGCAGTAGTGTGATTTTTCTCCGTCTTCAATATACAACAGATTGACGTGACTAGGTCTTCTTTGTTCTGTGTAGTATATTGGTCCGACAATATTTTTCCCATCAACGCCGTACATGTTTATACTTATATCATTCTGTTTCTCAAATTGTTTTACGTCTTTTAGTGTTATCGGAGTCTTGATTCCTTCAACATTTAAAACTGTAGAGTAGTGTGGATATGTAGATATTCGTTGCGGGTGTTGAGTGTATGGAACTGGATATAACGCCGAAACCACTGACCACAAAAAACATGCGTCATCAGCATTCTTAACGTTTACAACCGCTTTCTTCTTTTCTATCCACGCCGGTAGTTGTATATAGGATGACCCGCGAAGAGGAGTAAACTTGTTAATATTAATTTCCAAGTACTTAACCTCTTGCAACGTCCATCCTGTTTCTTTGTGCTCAAACTCTTCGCTCTTGGTGTTGAGGGTTTGAGAAAAATCGGTATACATTTCATCCAAATCCGTTGCTTCGGTCACTATTTTGTTCTTTGTGTTGAACGATTTTGTTTCTGCTCGAGTTTTTCCAGCCTTTTCAAGTGTGTACAGTCCAAATAATTCCATATTTATCTTGAATGTTGCATGTCGTCCCAGTTCGTGTGTTAATAGACGCATCACTTTGAGTTCAATGTGTTTTAAAATTCGTTGATATTTGTAATTTTTTCCGAAGCTCGTATTCGATAACTGATAATTCGATTTTTATATGCGCTTGCTACTTTTTCAACAAATTCGTCGTTTTCCACTTGAGTACTTGCGCGATTCTTGTGTTCAAGACTCCGTAAATGCCCGTGTTGGTATCTCAAGGTCGCATATATCACATCGTCTCGTTTCAATCAGAGAATTATCAGTTTCCATCGCCGTTGCCAGTTCATCATTGTTGTCCAGTTTATATTTTTTGTTCGGTGAATGCTCGTTTTCCATTATTGCTGCCGGTCGTTTTTTAGTTTCCAAATTATGTGCTTGTTTTAAATGTGTTTTAAAATTATCCAAACGATTAAATTTTTTCCCACATTCATGGCACTGGAACTCCACATCTGAATGTTTGCTATTAATGTGACGGGTTAAATTATGTTTTTGTGTGAACGATTTGTTACTCTTTTCACAATTGAACGCCTCCATTATGCTTTATCTGAAATAAAATATTGGTATTAGAAAACGGTTACAACAATATAATACGACAATAGTATAGGCACAACAATAGATAGGTACAACAATGAATACAACAATAGGATAGGTACTACAATAGGTACAACAATAGGAGAGATACAACCATGAATACAACAATAGGAGGGATACAACAATATAGGTTTTACAATAGGATAGGTGCTACAATAATGAATACAACAATGAAAATGGATATGATAATAGGTCAATAATGTTGATGCCTGTAATAACTTAATACTTACAATTGCTCTTCCTTGTATCCTTTGATAATTATTTAGAAGATTTGTTGCTTAGCTCAAGCTTATTGCTGCTGCTGCTGCTAATTTGATGCTTACACCACAATTTCTTGCAAATAACTGAGCCAGCGTCGATGCGCCACTCCTATATATAGCGAGTACCCCCCTCCACACTTCAACCACCTGCGTCTAAAGCTTTTAAACATGTCTCAACAGGTTGTGATATGATGCAATAATATTTACAATTCAATATGATGCAACAATTATTAATAAAATAGCAGATATTTTATCCTGTAACGAGGGACATACATTCGAGATAAAAAATAAATCTAATTTTATAAGTCTAAGATTATAATTTAGGTATATCATTAATAGGTGGTACAAATAAATAACATTTGTATTTTAAAATTGCTTCATATTTTACAGTGTCAAGGGAATATTGTTTGTAATTTTTAAAAATTTTTATTTCAGAAATAAAAATGGGCGAAAATAGACATGTTTGTGCTCCTTTTTCTTCCTTCGTTCCTGACTGTGAAGAACATAATCATAGTTTAATGGAACATTCAAATTATTTTGAAAAATTGTCATATGATGTCATGATATTACAAGCATGAAATGGGTACCTATTCCACAAGCCATACATCAGATGCAATTAGGTATGAAAGAACTATAAACTTGGAAAGCGAGTTAGGTTAGCTTAGATCAAAGTTTTTTTAGTTAGGACAATCGGAAACCTAGTTTTGATTTCTCTCGTGTTATGAGGACCCTGTGAAGCAGGGCCCGCCGACTTCACTAATTGTTATATTTACGAGTATTGTATTATTTTCAGGATTGCAGCCTAAAATTTTACATAGATTATAGCATCACTTAAATTTTATGCGGATTAGATTAAATGCATTTGAATTGGCTCATCGTAATTCAGTACTACGTCATACGTCAATGTCAGCTAGTAGTGAAAATGACTCTGAAAATGAATCAGTTTGACCACAACCACCAGCATCTGCACAAAGAAAAACTTCACCTAAATCAACACATCATCTTAGAATTATGAATAAAGTTTATAAAGTTTTCACTTAAAATTGAGCAGTAATCCCAATAATATTTAAAGGGCTGCTGTTTAAATCAAAGAAAAATCTTTATATAAAAGTAGTTTTTGATTAAAAAGCATATAAAACATTCAAAGGATAATCTTCTTAATTTAAATTTAATAAATAAGGCTGCACATTAAAATACAAATATTATATTTAAAAAAATGTTTATTATTAGAAAAAACAAGTAAATAATACAAATTTAACATAAAATTCAGTTGACCTAATATTTTTGATATAAAAACTATCTAGAAAAACTAGAATTTTCATTTTCATATGAATTTTGAGTGCTCAGTTTATAAAAAATATGCTAGTTTTATTACAGAGAAAGAAATCGTTTTAATTGTAATCTAGTACATTATCGATGGCTAAACATTTCAGTGACTAATAATATAATATGTAACTCTAATATTTAAAAAACAATTACTTACATTTACTGTGAATACAGAACAATTCACGGTTCACCAATTGAAATTGACACAATTTGTTACTATAATGAACTCTTTTTGTAATATTAAGCAACATTTTTTACTGACAACACAAATTTACTTACATTTACTGCGAATGCAGAACGATTCACGGTTCACTAATTGAAACTGACACAATTTTTACTATAATTAACTCTTTTTGTAACTTGATCCCAGGGAAAACTCAACAGACTGCATCACTCATTCTGACGAAAGTTAGGTGTATGTACTCTGTATGTACCACCTCTCAAAGAGTATGCTATACATATATGTACGTATACATGAAGGGAATGCTATACGTATCTTAATCCTTACAGGATTGGCTTAGAACGCTCCAAAACCCACTACTAGAGTCTATAAAAAAATTCAGCTCAATCGAAGGTATCCGATAATATATTTGTCTATATCTCATATACTCATTTTTGTCAGTTAAATCGAAAGTATGCAGTTTTCGGAACTTCAACCCAAAAAAAATTTATGACAGCTAAGTAAATTGACAAAATATATTTTTAAAAAACGCCGTGAGCAGCAGAGCCCTATCACGGGGGTCAAATTTGCCCTTCATGTTCAGTATATTCAAGATATCTACATATATATATCAATTATATGATCATACAAAACCGACTATATATTTTGGCTATCCAACGATTACTACTGGTTAAATGATAATTACTAAATAACAATTTAGGATCATGCGCACAGGATTTTGTTTACTCCGACCAAAATATTTTTGAAAAGCCTGCAGGGGGGCCCCATCACGGAAGTCGAATTTTTCCCTTCATCTTCCGTATTGAATGTCTACAAGTGAAATGTGATTGAAACTCTACAAGCGATTTGTCATTTTGGTGGTTTCAAAACTGATGATGAGTGTCCGGTTGATCGGGGCTTTAAAAAAAGGTTTTAAGTTTTTAAGGGCTGAATCTCAGTAAATTTCAATTTTGTGCCGATAGCAGTTAGCAGGAAAAAAGTCAACACAATTCGTACGAGGGCATTCCTACCCATGCTTATCCGCCAATTGCCTTTGTGTTTTATTTTTAAATATTAAAAAGGACCTTAAATAGTAAACTGGAAGGCCTTTATGAAGATATTTTTACTGTTACTAATAATACTTTTACTGTTAGAAAGATAAAATATACTCTATATATATATATATATATATATATATATATATATATATATATATATATATATATATATATATATATATATATGGAAAGAGCACCAAATATTAGGGAATACGTATTTTTGCATTTTTTCGAAATTTGTGTGGTATTTAAGACATATCAGGAAGAAAAAAATAGGATAGATTATGTTGCATTATTATTGACTGCAAATGCCTTCTATATTTTTTCATTTTTATGTTTATTTCATCATGAAAATGCAAATTTTTACTTTTCGATAATGATTCATGTATTTTTCAGTACTTACTTAATTAGTAATTTAGTCATGTATATTTGGTTACTCCTCTTCTATATTTTTTTCTCCTATTTCTGCCAAATTTTTCTGGTTTGTAAGTGTTAATGAATGTTCGACAAGAAGCAGTAATCTCTCCCGTTCAACAAATCAACTACCTTCATCTTACAAATTCTTTTTAACTAAATAAATGAGAATTAAAATTCACATAGTGTTTGAAAAATCATCAAAACTGGTTCGGCTGGGACTTGAACCCGGATCTCTTGGTTACTAGCCAAGCGCCTTACCAATTAGGCCACCGACCGTTCGTTCAAGTGCCACTCCAATTTTGATAATCAATCAAACACATTCTCTCTTTCATGCGAGACGCAGTTACATTTTTTAATTTCAAATGTTATCGAGTGCCTCTTTTATATATATATATATATATATATATATATATATATATATATATATATATATATATATATATATATATATATATATATATATATATATAATAACAAAAACACAATAACCGATTGATTTTGAAAATTTTTTCACTATTACAGAGGTAAACTATTTTAGATGGATATAGCTTATATGTTATATGAGGTCGGCTAGAGTCTTGGGATCTTTAAAGCGCCAAAAATAAACTAACCGACCGATTTTGAAAATTTTTTCGCTGTTAGAAAGCTAAGCTATTTTAGATAGATATAGATTACGTTATATAAGGTCTGACAGAGTCCATGGGCCCAGAAGTGTCAAAAATAAAATAACTGTTCGATTTTGAAAATTTTTTCACTATTGCAGAGGTAAACTATTTTAGATAAGTACAGTATGTTATCTGAAATCCACAACTATCCTGCGGATGCAAATGCGGTATAGAAAACTATACAACGAGTTTTAAAAGTATTTTTACTGTTAGAAAGATAAACTATACTATATATATATATATATATATATATATATATATATATATATATATATATATATATATATATATATATATATATATATATAAAAGAGGCATTCGATAACATTTGAAATTAAAAAATGTAACTGCGTCTCGCATGAAAGAGAGAATGTGTTTGATTGATTATCAAAATTGGAGTGGCACTTGAACGAACGGTCGGTGGCCTAATTGGTAAGGCGCTTGGCTAGTAACCAAGAGATCCGGGTTCAAGTCCCAGCCGAACCAGTTTTGATGATTTTTCAAACACTATGTGAATTTTAATTCTCATTTATTTAGTTAAAAAGAATTTGTAAGATGAAGGTAGTTGATTTGTTGAACGGGAGAGATTACTGCTTCTTGTCGAACATTCATTAACACTTACAAACCAGAAAAATTTGGCAGAAATAGGAGAAAAAAATATAGAAGAGGAGTAACCAAATATACATGACTAAATTACTAATTAAGTAAGTACTGAAAAATACATGAATCATTATCGAAAAGTAAAAATTTGCATTTTCATGATGAAATAAACATAAAAATGAAAAAATATAGAAGGCATTTGCAGTCAATAATAATGCAACATAATCTATCCTATTTTTTTCTTCCTGATATGTCTTGAATACCACACAAATTTCGAAAAAATGCAAAAATACGTATTCCCTAATATTTGGTGCTCTTTCCATTTATGATGATAAAACTTTAACTCGGGAATTCCCAGTGTCACCTCTAGGCAACAGTGATTTGTGATTTTTTTACAGATAATATAACAAATTTTAAAAATAAATATGTTACGACTAAAATGTTAATATTTAGTAGTATTCATGGTTTTAATTTAGCAACACTGAAGTTATGTTAACGGTCAAATTAATTCTGTTGTTTCAAACGATTTGCTGTTTTATTGCGCGTGAGTGTATCTTGTGGTATGTTCGCTGTTATAAAAATGTCTAAAAAGTAGGTACTGTTATAATTGTTATAACAAATTATTATTGAAGAATCAAGCTTATAATGAAAGTGATTTTTTACCGGTAATTTCATACCGTTTTACTCAGTTCATATTACAAATAACGGCCCGTATGACTTATAATTGACACGCATTTAAAAAAAAAAAAACTAAAGGGTATTTTTTTCAATTTTTTTTTATATGTTGAGTACCTAAAGATAAAAAATAGCACAAAATAAGAATATTTGGTCGATAGATCGCGGCTTGGGAATTGCCGAGTTAATACATTGAACCACTTAGGCTGTACAACAAAATTTACCCCCATTTACATCCCTCGAGTCCCTCTTATAAACCCGACCTTGGTTTAACCAATATAGGTGAATAAGTCTTTTAAAGGAGAACATTTCTTCAATTTAAAGTTTTCCTCTATCTCTTATAGTTTTCGAGATATCTTAATAAATACGGTTTGAACCCCAAATTTAAGGGCTGGTTTCACCTCGTGAACGTGAGTCTTGGCCGATAAAAAAAAATACAGGTCCCTTATTTTTGCCTATTCTACACATCAACAGAGTTTCAAGAAGATTGACGATTGGCACTTGGGTAGTGTTTCTTGTAAGTAATAGTTTGTAATAGTAAATCCTGCAAGTATATAAATCAGAAATTTTGACGCCCATGGCCTTTGATTTTCTCCTTTAACAATTTCTCCTCCAACGGCACCATTAGATTGTATAATGGGGGCTTCTTATGTATTAATATGTTGTTGCATGTTCATAATATCAGAATTATTATAGTCAATTAAGAGTATTGTGCCAAAACTATGTTAATATCTATATCAAAGGGTTTCGTTATTTCTAGGATAGTGAAAACGGATGCCTTATATGTAATCTAAAAGAAAGTCTTTATATCACATCCTTCTAGTATCTACCTACTGCATATTGATCAATTCACATGTCCTTTCTTTATGAATATATTGACCAAAATTGTATTGAAAATAATTACCACATTTCATTATTTACAAAACCTAACTATAAATAAGATCAACAATATTTATTATTTCGTTCGAAATATGTTGACAACCTGGGCCCTATTTCATAAAAGTACAATTTACAATTTACAGGTATTTTTTTTTTTTACAAATATGTAAATATTTAAGTTACAGGTGTTGTATAAAAAATTATTACAAATATGTAAGTACCGATCAATTCTACAATTTTAGACATTTCTTTGACAATTTTACAGGCAATTCAGTTGATGTTTTACAAAGTACAGATTAAAATCTTACATAATTTGTAAAATTGTTATTACAATTTTACGTACCTTTTAAGTTCTGTAATTTTTGAACAAGTCTTAATTTTTGACTGTTTTGTCAGCATTCGTTCTTGAAAATTATATCAAATAATATTTTCGTATTTTCTAAATATTTTAAAAATATTTCTACTTTGCACTCTAATTTTTCTTTCATATATAATTATCGTTTGCATTTTTTATATTCATATAATAAGGGGAACTTATACTAACTTTGATAAAAATCAATATAGATACCGCATTTTGCAGAAATATATGCAAATTTGTTTTGCAGTAATTGTTTCACCGATACGACCGATACGGTTTACCATTCTAAACAGAATTAACTATATTATGGTAAATTTACCAAATTAACTACAACTTAGCTACAGTTTAAAATTGCCCATATTTTGCTTATAATCGCTGTGGTGAGTTAATTGTTTTATCTAACCGAACACTTTAGTTTACCAAAGCTTAAGCAGGGTACAAAAGAACAAATAAGACGTATGGTCAAGTTAATTATCTTTTACGTGGGTACAGAAAAGATAACAAATTGCCTTTTGCCTCTTAGGGAAAGGTTTGGTACATCTCTTCGGTGACCAAACGTTTAAGAAAAATTGAGAACAAAATAAACATCTATAAACCTAAAAAAATGTTCGCTTCAACTATCTTCGTTCGATCAAAGACCGGACCCCGCATCTCTGCGGACAAAATTCAGCTTGTTAAGTCTGATATAATCATCTTCAGCATAATTATGAAATTTAAAATCCGACAAAAACAGATATTTCGGAATATCTGTAAAAAATGGAGCCAAGAATATTATGTATTTGTATCTAAGAAAAAAAATAAGGCTTTAAAAAATAACTGAAATCCATTGCTATGCCAAGAACAATAATTATAATAACTAAGCTTACGTACAGATGGTATTTAAAAAAATAATCTAAAAAAAATTAATACTAATTTTCGGAATAAAAACTTTTGTTGTACTTGGCTCAAGATTTTTTGTTTTGTTTATTAATATCAAGTTAAATCTTGAGCCAAGTGCAACAAAATTTTTTATTCCGAAAATTAGTATTAATTTTTTTTAGATTATTTTTTTAAATACCATCTGTACGTAAGCTTAGTTATTATAATTATTGTTCTTGGCATAGCAATGGATTTCAGTTATTTTTTAAAGCTTTATTTTTTTTCTTAGATACAAATACATAATATTCTTGGCGCCATTTTTTACAGATATTCCCAAATATCTGTTTTTGTCGGATTTCACATATTTTTGAACTATGGACAGTGTTCCGTGCGCCAGTCTAATTAGTCCTTAATACCTATATTCCAGTAGTTTATGTCTACTAACAATCAGTTCGTATTTGATGGATATAGTACACCTAAATCTTCTATGCGCCTTTTTTTTGTGCGACTTTTTTATGCGATTTTTTATACGGTTTTTAAAAAAATAAAATCCACCATGTGAATCAAAATCAAGAGACAGTCAGAAACTTAGACATTAACTATCATTAAGTTTTTTTACAGATGTAGGTATTTTTCACAATTTTCCTAATATAATAAAAATGAAATAAAATGTTCTCATGTGTAAATTAATGGTTTATCTTTTTTAGGAAAGCAACTAAGGAAATCATGAGGTTTTGAGTGTTACCTGTAATTTTTAAAATCTAATGTTTTTTGTCGTTACCTCTAAGTTTTTTTTTCACTGACAAAACCATGTTCAGACCGACTGTTAACTGTTTAGTGTTAGGGGGTAATATCACCTTGTGTTCACTAAATTTCATGTGAAAGGAAAGAGATAGAGATATGAGGTTTTGTGCATATGAAAGTAATAGTCTTTAACTACAAAAAATATGTTTTATTTTAGTTTTAAAATGGCGGTACAGCAGCGCACACAAGGAAAAAAAATCTCGGACGGTCGACATGGGTGTACCGCTACACAATTTTTAATTTGGAAAAAATCAAAAAGTTTCTTAAAATATAGTCCAAAATCTAGCGAACGTCGTAGGATTTTTTCTACAAATTGTTTTTTAAAAAAGGGCGTTAGTTTGAAGTTTTGTTTTTTTTCGAAAAAATTGACCAAAAATCGCTAACAAAATCTATAAAAATCAATTTATTAAAAAAATCCTACGACATTCGCTAGATTCTGGACTATATTTTAAGAATATTTTTGGTTTCATTATACAGTCAAACCTGGATAAGAGAGAACTGGCTAAGCGAGAAAACTGTAAGTGAGAGTAATTGCCAGGTCCCGTCACTTTACCACTCTAAAACCTCTATGAGTGAGAAACAAAAACCTGTATAAGTGAGAGTCGTTTTTCGCTCCTGCACCTCTAAAACTGAGACTGAGAATTGCCTGTACCTCTATAAGAGACAGTTAAACGTATTTAACATTTTCTAGTTATGACTCATTCTTAAATTTCAAAGAACTTCTACATATTTTATTAGAAGGCCTGAATGGACTTATGTTCTTGTTTTCTTATAATTCACGGAACTTTTCTATTCAAATAGCCAAAAAGCATGTTTTTTTTTCTTTTTGTAAGCTAAGCTTATCTATGTTCAAATACGTATATGTATATTATTCTAATAAGTAGTATCCATACAATACATGCATGTTTCTCAATACATATTGGTTGTATTTTTTCTAGACCTCTATAAGTGAGATAAATCTCTCCCGTACCTGTGTAAGCTAGAAACTCGGGTTAGTGAGAAAACTCTATAAGAGAAAAATAGATCGCGGTCCCTTCAACTCTCGCTTATCCAGGTTCAACTGTATTTGGTAATATTTGGTAATATTGAACAAAATAATTTTTTAATGTTTCGAAAACATAAAAGAAAATAATTTTCAGTTTTTTTAAATCTTAAAGTTGGTTTTTAATGACACAACTTAAATATATGGGCAATTCTCGCGTGACGCACGGGACATTTTTGCAACAAAAACTTTTTTTTTTTAATGAAATTAATAACAAACAAAACAAAAAGTTTATAACATGGGACAACTGGATTAAAATTTTTTGAGCATATTTTAATTTATATCTGAAATGCAGTACTCCAAATATAAGACATAAACTTCGTTTTGTACGATGTCCCGTGCGTTACGTGAGTTTATGCCTTTTACATATCTTGAGTACTGGACTGCAGATAAAAATTATAATATGCTCAAAAAATTTTAATTCATTTTCTGCGTATTATAAACATTCTGTTTTGTTTAAACAATATAGTGTGTAAATTTAACACAACTAAACAACAAACTTGGTCAATCAGGACATGGTTCGCACAAGATCTTATCAACATTATTTTCTTCTTGATTCTGATTGGTTGATATCGGATATTGTCGAGTTTGTTATGACATGGGGCTTGTAGTATTGTACAAATACATTCATACTGATTCATACACATATCCCAAAGATCTATTTTTTTTAATTGTAAACAAAATAGTAAAGTGGCCCCTACACACTCAGTAACATTACACAAAATCTGATCTTATACAATATTACGGAGCAATTTATTGTAGATTATACTGAAGGGCTTGTTCGACATTCAACTTTGTTTATTTACAAGTTTAATTTGTTTATTGTGTCACCTATTGTGCCTATAATTTGAACCAGTTTAAAATATTAATTTGTAAAAAGTAATTGAAGCCTGGAAGTAGCAAAGGCACTAAGTATCAATTCATATATTTTGAGTTATTACACAAATAAGGAATAAAAACTCCTTAGATATAATACATTATCCAATTTTTTATTTACTTATTATTACACGAGAGGTTTGTATTTTTTCGAATAAATTTGGGTTTGTCTAACGAAAATTTGTTGCCTATACCAATTTAACGAGAAGAACTGTCAACTAACAAAAACGCAACAGCGGAGCTGAAGCGTTTTTGGGTTGACATTTCTTCGAGTTAAATTGCTTTAGGCAAGAAATTTGAGTTATAGAAAACGCAAATTTATTCAGAAAAAATCTAAATCTAAAATGTAATACAGTAAGACAATTTAACGAATAAAATAACTTAGTATAATTCATATTATTAATTAAATTATTTAATACATTGTTACCATGATTCTGAAATCATTTAAATTTACCAATATAAATTTTTGTATTGTTTTTATCGTGTTTACCTACAACGAAATGAACAATGAAATACTTTGTACTATTTTTTTCGCTGTAAAAATTTTGTCGTAACTTTTTTCCACGGTAAAAGTGAAAAAATTACAATATTCTTATGGCACTTGATACACATGAGTTAAATTGTCAAGTTAAAAATTAAAAACATGATAAATATTACTTCTAACTTTTGTTTGGGTTTTGGCGGTGTCATATAGTACGTTTTGAAGACTAATTTTTAAAAGAAAAAAAAGCTATTTTTTCGCACTTAGTGCCTTTGGTACTTCCACATATGGGCGCCCATCCCTATGGGCAGGGAGGGGCCATGGCCCCCTTCTAGCTAGCCAGGATTGGAAGAAAATTAGAAAAAAGGAGTTGAAGAAAGCAAAACGACGTTGTTACTGGTGTTTTTTGTAGGTTATATATAGTATTTCAGAATCGTGGCCGCCCCTAATCGACAACCGTGCTTTATACGAAAAAAGGAAAAAAAAAAGCAAAAAAAAGGTCGCCAGGCTAATTTTGCGGGGGGAGGGGGGGGGAATTTACGAAGAAAAATATAAAAAAAAAGATAAAAAAAATCCGAAATTTTCTCCGGAAGTTCACTTTCCACCCTTCGAGCCCCTCCCTGGAATCCATCATATGGGCGCCCATGCTTCCACACGTCAATTATTTACTGCATCGTAGCATGTTTATCAGTTAATCACTTAACATTTTGAATCAAAAAACAACTCTATTATCATCTAAAGAGACTTTAATAAACTGCACAAGCCAAGCTGACTGCATAATACTATTGAGCGTGTGCTTATACTTAAAGGTGCTGTAAAGAACGACCTTTTTACATATATACATACACATATATACGCCTATTGTGTATATGTATACATTATTGGTAACAGTTTTAAAACTACATATGTATGTGTGTATCTGTCCTTTCGTTCCCACTGAGGCTGTGCTCGGATTCTCAAATCTATACATATAAGAAAATTGTAACGAGACCATTTCTGTACATGGAATATTTTTTTAAAATTGTACTGATACTGTAAATAGTTATCGATGTAGATACCAAAACAGCGATTTTTAGAATTTTTGTCTGTCTGTCTGTTCACCGCATCACACAAAAACTATTGGACGGATTTTAATGAAATTTGGTGTGATAATAACTTATTACCTAGGTCAACATCTAAAATACTTTTTACTACGGGAAAAGTTCTCATTTCCACGGGAAAATGGAAAAACCATTTTGAGCATGTGCACATATTAGGCAAAAACTATTGGACAGATTTTAATAAAATTTGGTGTGGTGATAACTTATTACCTAGGGCAACATTTAAAATACTTTTTACTTACAAGTAAAGGTCCCGAGGCCGGACCTATCGATTACAATGAAACTTAAATATATTGTAGAACACTAAAAACTAAGGGGCACGTATTTTTTTTTATCTGCGGAAAAACGGTTTGAAGGGGTGAAATCGCCCTCCAAAAATTGGGGTAAAAATTTAATTTTTCAAATATCTCGAAAACAGTAAGAGATAGAGCAAAAGTTTAAATTGGCGATATTGCTCTTTTTTAAAGAGCTATCTATTGATATGCAATTTGCTCATATTACATCAACAGGGGTGGTTGGGGGTTAAAATTTGGGGGTTAATTTTGCAAAAAGGGAGTGAAAAATAAACAATATAAAAATTTTGTTTACAGATTTGAAATCTACGTCAAAAAATCTAATTGACCTGTTTTTGCTCAATATCCTAATATTAAGTCTAGGGGTAGTTAACTAGAGGGTGACTATGTCGAATAGTCGTACAATTTGGGTATTTCAAGAAGTTCTTCTTCATGGAAAATAGCTTAAGACAATTAGAATAACGTAGAAATGAAATTCTCGAATTCAAAATTGAGTTTGAGCAACATTGGGGAGGGGGTAAGTCACCCTCTTAAATTACATACTAGTTTACACTAATTTTTGCTATTAACACACTGATAGTGGGTAAAATAATGTCACAATAAGTGGTTCTGAAGTTGGACTATCATATGTAAGGTCTTTATTAGGTTTGTTTTTTAATGGATATTATAGTTTTCCTTATCGAAAATTATCGTTACCGAAAATTACATAACCTAACCTAAAATAACGAAACCTAATGAAAACCTTACATACGATAGTCTAACTTCAGAACCATCTATTGTGACATTATTACCCCCTGTCAGTGTGTTAATTGCAAAAATTAGTGTATGTAAACTAGTATGTAATTTAAGAGGGTGACTCACCCCCTCTCCAATGTTGCTCAAACTCAATTTTGAATTCGAGAATTTCATTTTAGTCCAACTTCTGAACCATCTATTGTGACATTATTACCCCTTGTCAGTGTGTTAATTGCAAAAATTAGTGTATGTAAATTAGTATGTAATTTAAGAGGGTGACTCACCCCCTCTCCAATGTTGCTCAAACTCAATTTTGAATTCGAGAATTTCATCTCTACGTTATTCTAATTGTCTTAAGCTATTTTCCATGAAGAAGAACTTCTTGAAATACCCAAATAGTATGATTATTCGACATAGTCACCCTCTAGTTAACTACCCCTAGATATTTGAAATTACCCCTAGACTTAATATTAGGATATTGAGCAAAAACAGGTCAATTAGATTTTTTGACGTAGATTTCAAATCTGTAAACAAAATTTTTATATTGTTTATTTTTCACCCCCTTTTTGCAAAATTAACCCCCAAATTTTAACCCCCAACCACCCTTGTTGATGTAATTTGAACAAATTGCATATCAATAGATAGCTCTTTAAAAAAGAGTAATATCGCCAATTTAAACTTTTGCTCTATCTCTTACTGTTTTCGAGATATTTGAAAAATTAAATTTTTACCCCAATTTTTGGGGGGGCGATTTCACCCCTTCAAACCGTTTTTCCGCAGATAAAAGAAAATACGTGTCCCTTAGTTTTTAGTGTTTTACAACATATTTAAGTTTCATCAAAATCGATAGGTCCGGCCTCGGGACCTTTACTTGTTAGGGAAAACGCCTTATTCCCACGGGAAATTAGAAAAACCATTTTGTGCATATGCACGTATTACGCAAAACTATTGGACGGATTTTGATGAAATTTGGTGTGGTGATAACCTATTACTTGGGTCAATATTTAAGATACTTTTTACTCCGGGAAAATTCCTCATTCCTACGGAAAAATAGAAAAACCATTTTGAGCATGTGCCCGCATTACACAAAAATTATTATTCTTTGCAAGTTCTGTATAATTATTACACTTACATACTTCTTATTGAGTTTATAACAATGTTTTGCGCAAACGACGTCGCGGGTACGGCTAGTAAATAAAAAAATTTAAAAATTCGAACTCTCTTTTTTAAAAAGTATCGTCTATTCTTCATTTACGGATATTGTATAGGGTCCTAAGTTTCTGAAAAAAGCAGTTCGAGACCTAGGTTAATAATGTGTTCAAATTTCCCAGACAAAATATCGTTTTTTATTTATAGTACATAATTAATAGTACATAATTTTTATAGTACATAATTAGAATGTGATCTAAACATTTCAAAGAGACAGATAGGAGAATATTAGAATATTATATGACTAGAATAATGTAATTAAGCATTAACAATCGCCATTAGATGAATATTAGAATATTATATGACTAGAATAATGTAATTAAGCATTAACAATCGCCATTAGACTCGTATTTGATGTCAGCAATGCCGAAACAAACAATTTTTACATTAAAATAGTTAAGTAATAAGTTCGATAATTATACAAGATTAAAAATCGTCAAATGTATGGTAAAAAATTTTCATCTATGACTACTAAATTCAAAATATTATTGACACCACTCTACTTGATATTAAATACAGACTAATAATGTTGACAATCCGTGCACTTTTCCTTGTACAAATTAAATTTTAAAAATAAATATGTAAATTTGAAAGATAAACAAGAATGACAGATAGGCTTCATATCAAAATCTATATTTCCTTTCTGTCTAAAAAGGGCCCACCTAAAAATATGTAGTGTGTGAAGAAATCCTCATACTTTTGTACATAAAAACAGAATGTTTTACTAGTGTTAGATACTGATATTTAAGAACAGAAATAGTAAAAAATATGAAAAGCTGATCGGACATATTCTCTCAAGTTAAGATTTTATCACACAAAAGCCTTTTCAAATCTATTGTGGGCGACGCTTATAATTTAGATAAACTAATTTCTTTAAAGACATATTATATAAAGTCTATTCTCCAACCGACTTTACGGGACGTATGCGGGGATGGTACAAATCAAGATTTGATTGGGATATAGAAAAAAGTTATTTTTCTGTTCGTTTAGACTGTTTTCGCTTACTTTAAAGCAAATTTTTAATATTCTTGGCGCGCAAAAAATATCTTTTTTCTTGATATAATAACTGGCAAAAAAGATATTAATTTTATTGATACGTTTCTATGGATATCATTTACAATTGTAAAAAAGTTAAGAAATTGTAAGAATTGTTTTGTGCAACACCTAAAATTGTAAGTGGTGCATTACAAGCACCTGTAATTGTAAAATTGTAAAACTGTAACTTGTACTTTTATGAAATAGGGCCCAGGGGCCTCTTTCATAAAACCATAATTTACAATTTACAGGTATTTTTTTTACAAATATGTAAATATTTAAGTTACAGGTGTTGTATAAAAAATTATTACAAATATGTAATTTTACAGACATTTTTTTGACAATTTTACAGGCAATTCAGTTGATGCTTTACAAAGTACAGATTAAAATCTTACATGTAAAATTGTTATTACAATTTTACGTACCTTTTAAGTTCTGTAATTTTTTAACAAGTTTTAATTTTTGACTGTTTTGTGTGTAGTCGTTAAGTTTCTTGAAAACTATATCAAATAATATTTCTGTATTTTCTAAATATTTTAAAAATATTCTACTTTACGCTCTAATTTTTCTTTCTATATACCTATATTCATCGTTTGTTTTATTCATATAATGGGCGCACATATTCTAATTTTTTACAAAAATGAGTATAGGTACCGCATTTTGCCGGAATATGCAAATTTATTTTGCAATGATTGTTGCACCGATACGATTGATACGGTTTATTATGTACATGGGTACAGATAACCATTCTAAGCAGAATTAACTATTGTTGTGGTACTCTGGTTCACCCCTATGAACACTGTTGAAGCACCCAACTTTCCAACGTATGGTTCCAAAATAATACGATAGTAAATTTTCCAAAAATAACAATTTATTAAACAATTTAAAATGTAGTTAACAATGTTTGTTAATAGAATATTTTTCTAAGTCAAATCGTTCCACTAATCCTGTTCGGTTGTCCACAATGTCCACTGACTAATTCACTACTTCTTTCCACTGAACTGTTCGACTGCTCGCTCCAACACTTGACTTTAGACTGATCTCCGACGTGACACTCGATTTCCAACTGATTTCGTTCCAACACTTTGTTTTCGACTGATTTCTACAATCTGGCGTGACCGACTTATATACCCATTAGAGTGCTGACGTCTTGTTGTTGTGATGTCGGTTACGTGGTTGTTTTCTTCGTTGTGGAGCTTATCGAAGATTCTCGAATGTTCCACCATTACATAAAGTGGAAGAAAAAAGAGCTACTAAAAAAAAGTGTAGATTGTCGTCGCCGACGGGGATTGAACCCGGGCCCTTGGCATCGGTGGTCCGACGACTCCTCCACTGTTCCACCCGACCGTAACTGTACTGGTCAATATGTAATATGTTCAAGTTTATTTTCAATATAATATGTTCAAGTTTATTATCTTTTACGTAGATACAGAAGAGATAGCAAAATTGCCGTTCGCGTCTTAGGGAAGGGTTTGGTCCATCTCTTCGGTGACCAAACGGTTCAGAGAAATTGAGAACGCCGTAGACACCTATAAACCTAAATAATATCGGCTTCAACTATCTTTGTTCAATCAAACTCGGACTCTGAACCTCTGCGGATAAAATTCAGCTTGTTAACACCGCTGTAATCGTCTTCAACATAATTAGTAATTACAAAATTTAAAATATATACAGGGCGTTAGTGAATAAGTGCGAAAAATTTTAATGGGTGATTGCTGAGGTTTTTTTATGTAAAAAAGTTTATATATACCCAGGTCCGAAAACGCTTAGTTTCCAAGATACAGAGTGTCCCGTTTCTTGTTTTTTAAAAATATTTTTCTATATTAAATTAAAAACAAATTATGTGGTCATACTGTAGAAATGAAGCGTCTTCACCTTTTTGTTGGTAAAACTTTTTCATAAAATGACCTCAGCAGTTAATACGAGAACCGAAACCGGTTTTATAGTAAGAACAGTAATTGAAAATTGTTTTTTTCTTCTTGAAAACGGACACATGAACGACAAAATACTAAGAGGTAATTTTTGTAAACAATTTAAATAAATAAATAAATAAATAAATATTTTATTTGTTTTACCCAATACAAGGCTTAACAAAGGAACTCAGTGAAGATTTTACATATAACATATAGAATTACATATAACCTAGTTATAACTCAGTGTACATTATTAAAATTACATACATAATTACAACTTAGAAGTTTTTTTTTTTTTTTTAAATTATAATATTAGTATTTTTATTCAGAGCTTGGTTAACAAATTTTAATGTCAATTATTGTAGAAAAATGTGCTGAATGCATATTTTTTGAAAATTTCTATTGAAGACATTAACTTTCACGATGTTTTTGAAATATTGGAGATCGTTTCTATAAATACAATTTCTTATAAATACAATTTCTTATTTTGGATTCACTGAGTAAGCACATTTCTTGTTTTGTAGTTGTAAGTCAAGAATTGATATCTGAATATTATTATTATTTCTTTTTTTTTTTTTAGTACTTTATAAAATAAAAATCTAAGCAGACTTTTCGAGTTCGAGGTTTATACAAATTCTTCCATATGCAATCTTCGCAATCTAAGAGCATAAATTGTAAAGTGAAATACATTATCTAATTGTCTCAGATTCTCTATATTAAGAATTCTTTGAATACAATAGTTTTTATTTTCAATATCATCCACAATATATTGTACAATATATTTATTTCGAATATAGTTAAATATTGGGCATTTTATAAGAAAGTGATATATGCTCTCAAGTTCTTGAAGATTACACATGGAACATATTTCATTTTGGTTTATAAAATAAATATTATTTTCCGCACAAATCCTAATTCTTGCTCGATTGCCTAGTCTTAGTTGACTTATAACTCTTTGCTTTTTCAAACTACATCTTAAATATAAATAACTGTCGTTAAAACTATATTTTTCATACAAAAGATTATAATGCAGGTTATAATTTGTTTCTTTTATTCGTATAATATCTTTGTTCTTTACATATACTTCGTAAAGTGTAATTAATTCATTTACATTGTTTGGGTTTATATTTTGCAATGTCCATAGTTCTTTTTTGCCAATATCATTCAAAATGTTTTTAAGTTTAGTACACCAATTATTTTTTAGCGAATTTCCAAAACTGGAAATTCAGCTTTTACGCCAGGTGTCATGGTGCAACCTAAGCCCGGGACCATATCAGAAATATGTTTTGAGGTCCCTAGAATACGAAAATGATATTCACTAAAATTTATATATATATATATATATATATATATATATATATATATATATATATATATATATATATATATATATATATATATATGTATCCGCGCGATAACTCTCGAACGAAACGTTTAATGCTTATGAAATTTTGTGTGCAAATTCGATTTTCCAAATCGTTGGATGAGTTCGTTAGCCAGACATGTCGGATGCCCAGAAGTAGGTTTTCCGGGCGTTTTTTGTCAACAAAATGAGTTTTTTGCCAGAATTAAGCAATTTTTCAATTTTTTTTTTACACCAAGCCATAGTAAAAGGTAAAATGCATCAAAAATGTTTTTATACCGTTGCTCTAAATTATTTACTTTTCGAGAAAAACTAGGAAATATGTCGTTCTCCATTTCACTCGCACTCGCATTCTTTTTTTTTCTGTCTCATTTTTTGCGAGCTAAATTCGAAAAAAACCGCTTTATAAGTAGCGTGTCATGATTTTTTTAATCCAATTTAACGATTCGGCTATATTCTATTTCTCTGTCAGTTAAATGTTTTTATAATGTATCTCTGTTCCATTTTTTTTTAGATAAAAAAACACGGCGCAGCTTTTTATGTGATATGATCAGAATTTAGATTATATTTACACCTTCCTAAAATTAATAAGAGTTTGCATCAATCGTATAAAAATTACGTTAAATCATATTCAAACAATAATATTTTTACGTAATTTTCTATCCAATTGACAATACAGTTATGATTAGAATTGTATAATGAGAGTATTCTAGTATTAAATAATTTTGCACATTCAATTTTTTTTTTTTAACAAAGAAAAATTTTTTTAAATTTTGACACATTCTTTTATGAAATTGCGATTAAGAAATATTAAAAAATTTTAAAGTGAATCATTTAAAAAGAGTTAAAAATAAATTAAAAAGGAAACATTTCTCTATTTTAACATATTTGTAAAGAAAATTTTACAGTTTACTTACAGTTTTTTGAAAAAATGTAATAACATTTTTACATACAATAAAGATTATATTTGAACGGTAGGAAATCCACAAATTTTTTTTTTATTTCTTTAATTAATTATTAAATTTGGTTTTAGACGAAAATCTTCGTCTAATTCGCTCCAAGCCGAAAGTATAGCCACTAATAAGGACATTCCACTGTTAAAATAAATGGAAAATATATTGAAATTTATTTAATGAAAGCCATTCATACACATTTTTAAAATATCCTTTTGAATTATATAACAAATAAAATCTGTGTAAAAAAATCTAATTGACGTGTTTTTTCTCAATTTTCTAATATTAAGTAAGGCTCGTTAGTTAGGGAGTGATTGTGTCAAAATATGGTAATTTTAACCCTCTTTAAAAGAACATTTCGATTTTAACAATAAAAAAATTTTAAAAAGTGTTTTCGTTTTTCCCGGATTACCAAAAACTTTTCATAGGCATATCTGTGACTAAAGTTGCCTCCCTTTCTTAAGAAAATAAAGTATTTTTAAAATTTTGTGCAAAAAAATAAAACACAATTAACGAAAAAAAAGTACGCGTTCCCATATTTTTAAGATTTTGTAGTACAAGAAAATCCTTATAAATTCATCATATCTGTTATTGCATTTACTAGCTTTTACGCAATTTAATAAACAGTATCGTTTTGATTTTTTAAACTCATTTAAGACATTTATTGTTAGTGAGACATATTTGAATTATTTTCCTAACTAATAAATTAAATTCTGTAGACTGATGTTTTTGTAGATAAAAAAAATTCTAGGTAACGTCTGTATTAGACAAAAGTCTGAAAATGGACGTAGAATCTCACTGTTATTAATTATTATGTCTTAGTCTTTTGAAAAATTATTTTTTGAACTAAAATAAGAATAGGAGGAATATAAACTTAGGGGTAAACGACAGGGGTATATAAACTTTATTTTAGATTCTACGTTTATTTTTACAGAAAATCATCAAGTACCTATTATTTCTTTTTTTAATGTATAAATACAAAAAGTTCGAAATTATTTTATATTAGAATTTCAATTTTGGTCGACCCTACGGGTTGTCCCCATTTACTCTTTTCTCGTCTCTTTTGACCCCAATTTTTCATAGAGAAGAAATTATACGATTTTTGTTAATTTTTCAAAAACCACCGATATTTTTAAATTTTTTTGGATACTGCTGATAAAGTGACCATCTTCGCGTAAATTTTTAATATATTAAAGATTAGGTACTCATAAAATAAATACAAAAAATACGGTGTGAAGTCTGAATGCGTACCTATTCATCCTTGTCTACGGTAGCACATTTTTTATTGACATAAATATTAGAAACGCAGGAAAAGAGACCAGGAATCAACATAGAAGTGGATTATGGTACGATATATTTTCTGAAAAAAGTGCTTAGGACCAAAGTTATAGAGTTCAAAGTGAGGCACTTGATGATGACTTTGAAGATGACCTTGAGGTCAATTTCCAAAGTCATTTGAAAATCATTTAATATTTTTCAAAAGGAGTAGTTTACTTTTCATCCCTAAATGGTTCAAAGTATATTCGAACGAATTTCACATGCAAGACAGAAAATAAGTGATCAAGAAGTAATTTTGAAAATTACTTGCTCAATCGCAATCGGCAAAATAATAGTTAATCATATGTTCAATTGAATTCCTAATATGATAACTATAGAGTAGCAATAAAAATTTTAAAAAATTTTGAAAATTTCTAATATAACATAAAGTTAATGTTTAACTTACAATTGGAGTGATATTAAATCTTTTCTTAACTTTACTTCTAAAATTACTTACAAAAATGTTTTCTTCTAATTTTTTCTACAATAGATTGATAGATTGATAGATTGAGTCAATACATGAAATTACTGCTTATAGGTACAGGATATGGTCAAAGTTCGGCAATGGCTAATCATTTTCAACTGACCTTGAAAATCGATTTCAGGGTCACTATCAAGTGCATCGCTTTAAATTCTACAAATTTGGTACTCAGCCCTTTTTTCAGAAAATATGTCGTTTCAAAAATATTTAGCTATAACTGTTTTCATCTACAGAGGTTGAATGGTGTTTTCTACCCCTAAAAAGCGTATTTAGCCGAAATAAAAAAAAAAACACGTATTTAATATTTTTCGCTGTTTA
Source organism: Brachynemurus nebulosus (assembly GCA_035578155.1). Classification (NCBI taxonomy): domain Eukaryota; kingdom Metazoa; phylum Arthropoda; class Insecta; order Neuroptera; family Myrmeleontidae; genus Brachynemurus; species Brachynemurus nebulosus. The sequence goes on along the minus strand of JAPWDM010000005.1, from coordinate 54,888,117 downwards.
ATAAGTATGTTAAGTTTCATTCAAATTGGCGACTATTGGTTGGGTAGTGTTATTTGTCAGAATGTTTTGCCGATCTAGTTTTTTCAATATTTCTTTGCTCGTTTTCAGAATTTGTATTTTAATTTCTACGGACAAATAACTCATTCTTTTCTTCGATTTGAGTAACTTTTATTTGCTGATGTTGACCATTAATTGATCGAAACATATCAAATATTTTTCAATGATTTTTTTAGCGTATGTCGAAAATTTTGAAAATTTTTTCACCGTTAGTATGTTAAAGTATTTGAATTCATTAAGTAATTAAATGATGTCCACAAGAACCTTACGGACTACCATAAGTTATATGAAATCTCTAGGACCCGTTTTTTACTGTTAGGATAAACTTTTTACTAAAATTATTTTAGATGAATAAAGGTTATGTTGTATGATTTCCGCCAGGGTTTACTGTTTCCATTATTGTAAAAAATAAACTAACCGACGATTTTGAAAATTTTTTCACTGTTAGAGAACTAAATTATTTTAGATGGATACAACTATGCTGCACAAAGTCCGTTCGGGTTCTTGGGTCCCAAAAATATCAAAACTAATTACCCAGCCGATTTTAAAAAATCTTTTACTCTTAGAAAGCTAAACTATTTTAAATAGGTACAGTTCTTAGATGAGATCCGCCAGTCCCCAAAATTTGGAAATTCGCTATGTTATGCAGATGCTGCGACAGGGGTATTATAATATTATTTCTGTCCAAATTAACTAAGTGATTGAAACATTTTTTAATTGTTTTTGAGTCTGGATGTTTCAGAAGATGTAGCCACCATTTTAACATTTTGGAGAAGACATTTACTGCTAAAAGCGGCTGATTTACCTCAAGTCTTATCATAAAGTTTGGTGTATTTCGGGGTAAATTTAGAATTTTCTTGAAGAAATTTAGTTGAACTGCTTCAATTTTGTCAAAGTAATTGCACGCCCAGATTTCACTCGCATATAATAAAGTTGATTTTACAATTGAGTCGTAAAGTTTTATTTTTGATTCCCACGAGTCAGACTTGATTGCTGATAAGATATGTCGTATACGTCCAGATGCTAAATGGGCTTTAGATATCATTGTTTCAGTTGCTTTTAAATATTTACCAGTGGATGAAAATTTCAATCCCAGGTAAGTATATTCGTTACATGTTCTAATTATATTGTTTCCATATCTAAATTCGGGAAGCTTTTGCACTTTGGAGACTTTCTAAAGGCACAAATCTTAGTTTTCTCTGTATTTATTGTAAGCTTATTTTGGTCGCAATACATTTTGAGACAGTCCAGCTTCTTTTGCACATCGAAAGGGGAATATCCAAAAATAACAGCATTATCTGCATAAAATAACATTAGAATTTCATTTGAGTGATCAATAGAAACACGCCTAAGTTCATTTTTCCTAAAAAATTCCTCAATGTCATTTATGAAAATATTGAATAGTAAAGCTGACAAACTCTCGCCCTGCAGTACTCCAATATTTATTAGTCGAATTTTCTCCGAAAAATTAGACTTATACAGTCTATACGATAAGAGCTGCGAGAGGCGAGAGTAGGGGCGCTATCCGTTTTCGGACCCGTAGAACACGAATATGTAGAAAAAAAAAATGTCTGATATATATATATATATATATATATATATATATATATATATATATATATATATATATATATATTTTCCCGCCACCTTTTAATTTGTGTAGGGCCCCCCTATGGAAGTTAAGAGATGAAATTTGGTAAATGGGGCTCATTTTCGAGGCACCTCATACTATCAAAGTGGGGTCAAATTTTGGGCAAATTTTTTTTCTGACCCGACCTTTAAGGGGGTGGTGGGGGGCGGAAAAGCAATAAAACTTTTCCAAACCGGTTTTAAATAATGTTTCGGTCAATTATCTAAAACATATCCAAAATTCAGCTTCCTAGGATGATATGGTGGGAGTAGAGGGGGGAAAAACGATTTTCGCTGGATCTAACAGGCCCCCAGCCCCCCAGAATTAACGTAGAGGGTTGAAATTTGGTGTGTTGATAAAATTCGTGCCTAGGTTGTGCTTTTTGGAGGTTTTAATATTTTACCCTCACCCCCCTCATTTTTAAGCTACAATTTCATGCATTTTCGACGTTTTCGAAGTTTGTACCACTCGCACAGGTCACCCGAATAAACCTAGAGGGCTGAAATTTTGTATTCGGATTGAGTTAGTATCAAGGGGGTGCCTTTTGGGGGTCTCGACTTTTAACCCCTACCCCCACCATTTTTATACCCAAAAGAACATGATTTTTCTTGTTTTTTAACAGTTTCGTTCGGGTCAAAATCTCCCCAAATAAACCTAGAGGGCTGAAATTTGGTGTACAGGTTAAGCTAATAGCCAGACACTGTTTTTTGGAGGTTTCAACTTTTAACCCTTACCCCCACGATTTTTACGTCAATATTTCCTTAATTTTTTTGCTTGTTTTCTAACACGTCTAGAGACTCCATAAGGAAACCTAGAGGGCTGAAATTTTGTACGTGTATTCAGTTAGTATCCAGCTAGTACCTTGTAGGGAGTCCGCATCACTTTTCCCCCCACTTCACTCATTTTTACATCGGAATTGAATGCTATTGTTAAATGTGTTTTAAAAGCATTATGTTTATTCTAAATACAAGTAGGCGAATAGTAATTTTAAAAAATTTAAAAAAAAGTGAACTTACTTTTATGACAAATGAAATACATACATATTAAGTAATTTAAAAATGTTATTAAAGTCACTGTTTATTTATAAATTAGGAATTTTGGATTTTTAGTATTTATAAAATAGAAATTTTGGATTTTTTTGGAAAGAAAAAATATCTTTATAAAGGCCTTCCAGTTTACTATTTAAGGTCCTTTTTTAATTTTTAAAACTAAAACATAAAGGCAATTAGCGGATAAACATGGGCAGGAATGTCCTCGTACGAATTGTGTTGGCTTTTTTTCTGCTACCTGTTTTCGGCACAAAATTGAAATTTACTGAGATACAGCCCTTAAATACTTAAAACCTTTTTTTAAAGCCTCGATCAGCCGAACACTCATCACCAGTTTTGAAACCAACAAAATGACAATTCGGTTGTAGACTTTCAATCACATTTCGCTTGTAGACATTCAATACCGAAGATGAAGGGGAAAATTCGACTACCGTGATGGGGCCCCGCTGCTCACGGCGTTTTTTGAATAGCATTGGTTTCTTTGTTATCAAGTTTAATTTTAATATACGCATTATCATATATATTTTTAATTATACGTATTATTTTACTGCTTATTCCTATGTTATACATCTTGTTCCATAGCAATTCGTGATTTACTGCATTAAAAGCTCTTTTGAAGTCGATAAAGATGGCATATAAATACTCATTTTTACTTTTCAGGTGTATATTAATTAGTGAATCAAGTATGAATATGTTATCCGTACAAGATCTATTACGTCTAAATCCATTTTGTATGTCAGAAATAATATTATTCTCCTCCAGAAACGCTGTTATTCTTAGATTAATGATATTTGTGAAAATTTTTAGTAAACAATTCGCTAAAGCTATTTCACGATAGTTATTAAGATTTAATTTATCTCCTTTTTTGTATAATAAAGATACTTTAAATTGCGTCCATTTTTCGGGTACAGTTTCTTTTTCCAATATTTGATTATAAAAATTTAACAAGTAATGGAACCAATTGTTGGGTAAGTTCTTGATGAATTCATAGGAAATCCCATCCGGTCCGGGCGATTTTTTATTTTTTACTTTCACTAAAGCTAATTCTAATTCGTCCACAGTTATATTGTAGTCAAAATTCTGGTTAAACACATCATAATATTCAATATTTGATACTATTTTATTCCGATATATTTGTTTAAAGTGATTTTCACAATCTTCCACCTTTATATTTGTATGCTCAAATTTTTGTTTTCTGTATTTATTTACTACGTTCCAGAACTTCACCGTATTTCTTGTGTTTGCCAATTCTGTTATAATTTTATCTTTATATATTTGTTTTTTGTCTTTAAGTAATTTTTTATAGTGTTTTCGTTTCCTATGATACATTCTTAATTCAGCGTTTTTAAAACCTTTTTTCTCCATATTTTATAGGATTTTTTCACATTCTTTTTGGCTGTTTTTAATTCTTTATCATACCAGGGATTTTTTCTCGATATTATTTTCTCCGTCATAGTTTCATTTCTTCTTTTAATGCTCATGCCTGAAGTATCAGCTGCGACCTTAATTGAATTAATTAAATTATCATTTAAGTCGTTTATATTTTCACTATTAAAATATATATTTTCACTGTTATTCATATTTATTGAATACTCTACTTTATTGTTTTCTTTCCATATAACTAAGTGTAATAGTTCGTTTTTATTACTTAAGTTAATACAATTCTGGTAAAAAATATTATTTAAAATCAGCTTACATATAAAATGCGTTGATAGTGATTCACTTGTTTCTTCCACTTCAAAATCTTGGACAAGTTCTAAATCGTTTACATGTATCCATATTAGATCGTTAACATTTTTTCCATTTGGCATTACACAAGTAGGATGGGCAGGTTGATCACTGTACGATCTTCCATTTATAACTATAAATCCGTTATCTTCCATGCATTCAATTACTTGTTTGCCTCTTTTGTTTAACACGGTATCAGTAGATGTCATTAAGTTATTTAAGTTTCTATTCAAAAAGAGGTTTTCATCAGTATCGATGCAGCTACCTATTCTTGCGTTATAATCACCAGTCAATACTACAGTGCTATTTAGATTATTGCTTAAAATATTGTTCAATTGATCCTTAAAAGTATTGATGAAATCTTCATTTTCTATGTAAGGTTTAAAATACGTTGTTCCAACTATGAGCGTGTTTTTAGCATATTTAATTTTAATTATTATTACAGTATCTGTCTTGACCAGTTCTTCAATTGCAATTACATTTGAATCTTTAACCAGAATCATAAGCCCTCCACTCGCTCTTCCTTTTATATTTTCTTTCTTTGCTGTAACATTAAAAGTACGGTAATTGTTTAAAAACGACGGTAATGGAATTTTGTTTTCTACAAGCCAAGTTTCTACCAAACATATAATATTTGATTCATAAAGTAATTTTTTATTTTTTTCACTTAGGTTATATATATTATAATATCCAGTTATATTCCAGTGTATTACTTTGTAGTCTTGTTTAAAATTGATTTGTTTTGATGTTAAGGATACGTTATTGGTTATTTCATCATTTTCTTTCCTCAAATTTAACATTTCTGGGTGAGGTTCCAGTTTTTTGTCGTCGGTAGTGTTTTGGATTGTGTTGTAATAGAAGAATCAGTTAGATGTTCTTCAATGCCAATTTCATTTTTGTTAGTGTAATAATTAGTTATGTTTGCCTGCATCTGATTTTGATTTCTTTTCCTTTTCTTTTGTGTTTTTTTATTTGATTTACTATGAACTTCATCTTTTTCCATCTCATTTTCGGTGTCGGTTTCCTGATCGTTTAATATATCTTTTATTTTATCGATATCGTTCACTGTATATTGTATTTCATTAACATATAGTTTATTATATTTTAAATAGGCAGTTTGTCCTTTTAATTTTGCGTCTTTTAACACTGATACTAAATTTTTTCTTTCTTTAATAATTTCTTTACTATAATGTTCGTTTATATATATTTTATTCTCAGTATTATCATCGTTTAGTAATTTTTTGTTTTTAAATATTTCGTCTCTTAATTTTTGACTTTTAAATTTCACAAGAATTATATCACCATTTTTATTTGAACCAATTTTTTGAAGGTCTTCAATATCAGGTTCGGTACACCTTATTTTTAATTTGTTATTTATTATTTCGATAACTGTTATTAAAAGTGTCTCATTAATTTTAACACCATACATAACTAAATTTTTTCGTCGAAGTTCCCTCATTAAATTATCGATTTCATCTTTCTGTTTTCGCAATTGATTATTAATTTGATTATTTTCTTTTTTAAGTTTTTTAATTTCATTATTTATAGTCCCTATTGTAGAATTCATATTTGTAAGCATTATTTTCATATCTTTAATTTCACTGTTCATATTTAAAATATTTGTGTTTAAAGTTTTAATTGCATTAGTTAAACTTAAAATGTTTTCTTCAGTCATTTTTAAACTATAATTTTAATTGTTATATTTATATTTTTATTTTGTTAATTTTTTAATTTAGGTAAATACTTATATTTTGTAAGCAGTAATCACTTATTGGTTACGTACACTATATATTAAAAATAAAAACAATACACATTATGTTATAGGCATAAACGTATGTAAGGTATGTAACGTATGTTGATATATTCTGTAGTTTGGTTACTTTTGCTTTTTTTCTATCTTTGTCCAGTTTAACACTAAACAGAAGTACACTGAACTGAATTTGTTTCTTTTTAACCTTATTTTATTTTTGTCCATAATTTTTTTGATTATAATTCATATTTAAGATTTCGCACTTTTATTTTGCGTTTAAATGAAATTCCTAGCTTCTTATGTTAGTTTCATTGATTTTAAATATATTTAAATCACTTATAGCACTGTTTTAAATTTTTATTTAATTGTTTCATAAAAATCGTGATGTTCGTTGCACAAGATTCCACTGAACTCCCAGTAAACAATTTATAGAACATTTAAAAAAACATTTTCAAATTGGAAAAAATCATTGGCATCCCTTTTTTTCTTCAAAAATATATCATCATATGGCCGTACGGACGCCACTGGTTTGAATGGAAATATTCTGTCTACTTCAGAATATGGGTATTTATCCTGTCATAGCGTATCCCAAATTTAATGTGAATATCTAAAAACGTTTTTGAAATACTTAAGAAAATATTTAAAAAAGACGAGAAACTGAACACTCTGTATCTTGGAAACTAAGCGTTTTCGGACATGAGTTAATATGAACTTTTTTACATAAAAAAACCTCAGCAATCACCCATTAAAATATTGCGCACTTATTCACTAACACCCTGTATAGCTGCCAGAAAAGATATTATTATTGAAATGTTTCTATAGATATTATTTACAATTGTAAAAAAGTTAAGAAATTGTAAGAATTATTTATGCAACACCTGTAATTGTCAGTAGTGCAAATGTAATTGTAAAATTGTAAAACTGTAACTTGTACTTTTATACAATAGGCCACAGAAGTTTCAATTTTTTTTTTTTTTTTTAATAATTATGAGAAAAGCACCTGTTTTCGTTTAGGTGCGATTTTCGTTTCTTATGGGTACAAAGTAGTTATACATGAGCTAAAAATTTGTGTAACGTATTCTATACTAAGCATGTACCCTATGGAATCTTCCATCGGCAATACCTCAGGAGGTACAACTGTAATTTAAATAAATTGCTTTTGAAGAGCCGTTTGTTATATTATTTACTTTAATAGGCAAATTTTCATCTCTTATTTAACCAAGGTAGGTGACGAATTTTGAAAAATTCTTTCTTAGTGTTCACCTACGTTGGTTACATAGGGAACTCCTGTGCAAAATTTCATTCTTCTAAGCCCAATGGTTTAGGCTGTGCGTTGTCTATCAGTCAGTCAGTGTTAGAGATTTATTAAGTAGATGAATTGTATAACCGGAATCTCTGTAACGTTTAATTATCAAATACAGTATATTATTAATTATTATTATTATTATTATTATAAGTATCAAGTTTTGAAAAAAAGTGTATATCAAATGGTCTCATTATTTTTGACCGTCTTATCAGCGCTAGCAATTACGTTACAAAATTCTGGATCACCTGAATTTTTAATTTTTAGGGATATATTTGGGACAATTCTTATATAATTATAAATACTAAATATAAATATTTAGTTCTGTTACTTAGGTTAACAACTTGCTTTAGGTACTAAACACTTGTAAATTCAGCATTGCCAGTTACAAACATTTAAAGAAAAGTAATATAAGAATGATGGGCCGATGAGCAAAAAATGGTCGATCTTTACTCACCTTTTTTAAAAAAAATGTCCCCAAACTAACGTTAAAAAATACATAGCAGGCTCCCATGACGTACGCTCTCATTTAACAATTACGTCACCACAAAATATATGTACAATGGTACCGCTTCGTGTTTCAAAACGAATATCTTTGAGTGTATTAGTATGCCGTTTACAATTTAACTCTTGTGTGTCTTTTCTATTGTTTATCCCCTGTTATCTTGTGATAAAAATTTATGTATTGAAGTTTCGTTGTTTAAATAACAGTTTGTAACAGTAAATTATATAAATATATAAATCAAAGCATTGATGCCCATGACCTAAGACTTTCTCATTTAACAATTTCTCCTCTAACGGCCCTAGTGGATTGTTAAGTGGGGGCTTTCTATGGATTAAAAAGTTTTAATGTAGAACCTATACAAACCTTTGCATATTTGAAATAAAGCTAAGATAGTATTTAAAAAACTAAGATAAAATTCAAATTTTTCGTCGTCCAGGGGGAAATTCGGATCCCATGACTATTCTCTGAATCCGCGCTTGGATTGAAGTCATCGCTATTTCACCTTCAGCAGAATTGTAGACCTTATGTTGTGATCTCTAGCTTTAAATTTAATGTGTAATGTTTTATTACTTCATAGTCTATTTGCTAGAATGAAAAAATTTCTCGACCAAATAAAAATTAATTTTTTTTTCTTATGCTCTATTTCACATTTTTTAATTTTTTTTCTATTCAGCTTGAAGGTTAACATGCCTTACTTTGGTGATTGTGTTAATATAACGGTTTATAATAATTGAAATAATACTTCACAATACGCATACGTTTTTGTTCCCTCTCATTGATCATAAATAATAGAAGTGATACACACGTACATACTTTTTTGTTTATCTATTTGCAAAAAACTTGCCTACAGTAAATATGCATATGTATGAATATGTCTTGGAATTTTTGTTGCAAAAATTCTTTATAATGGGTAACTTAACTGATGATTAATTTATTAGTTCTTCTATCACGGGCGTCCACCGGGCGGGGCCCTGTCACTCATGGTTATCAATTCTCTCACTTTGGAATGCTGAGAAAATAAATATTTATAAAGAATTTAAAGGTTATAAATTTTTTAAACCTAGTGCAAAGAGCTGAAGTTTTGTAATAGAACTCAAAATATGAAATTAATTTAGGATTCAGTTAGAAACGCAATTTAATCTTATTTAATTTTTTTTCAAAACAAATCCCAGGAAAACCATGCGAAAAGAAGCTTCAAGTTGAAATTTTATTCATACAAATCAGTGATATGGTAGTGAATTCAAAGATATAAAACATCTTTTCAAAAAGCTTCAGAATTTGAAATTTCGTTTTTCAAATTTTTTACACCATCGTAAAAAACGGAAAAAGTCACGTAAGATATGATTTTGACCCATTGTTTCATGTAAACTGGTTTTTAAGAAAAATTGAAAAATATATTAGGAGGATAAGTAAAATATACATATGTTTAATTTACATTTCGTTTATACAGGAAATGTCTAAAACACTATATTTAAAACGGAATAAAAAAAAATAATCATTGACTTCGTTATACATACAAAAAAAATATATATTTTTAAAAACCTTACATCTTCAAGATTTTAAAAAAAATATAAAAATGGACTCGATCATAAACTTTAAGAAATTTAATTCAGGGGGCCCGATAAATGGCCTTATTAGAACCCCTCCTTTATATAAATTGAGTACACGATGTCCGTAAAAATCAGGATTACACGTGATTTTAGAAGTGTTCCATAACTCGGAATTATCGCTTATTCGCACCGACCATGGTCCGCATTAGGTCGAATTAGTGAGATTTTATTGCATTTGGTAATTCTAAGTGACCCATTTGATATATTAAATAAATAAAGTATTGAAAACTGTCAAATAAGCGTGGCTTGATAAAAATGGCTGACGGAAAAGTGCATTGACATTAGTTTTATATGCAATAGTTAATGCGATATGAAGAAAAAATTATAAATATTAAAATTATTTGTACATGAATTGACAAGTTCGAAGCAAAGAAATTTTGTTGAAGGAGAGAGAATTTTGTATCTAAAAAATAGTTAAAATATGGTAAAAATATGAGAAAATGAGTGAATGAGTTAATGAATATTACAATTTACAGTATATAAACGTCAAATTTGAATGGTAAAATGTCATGAAATAACTAGAGAACTGTCAACGAATGGAAGAAACAAATCAATTGTATGTAAATGTAGCTCTATAAAGTTCAAATCATTAATGACATTTCAGCAAATGTACTTTAAGAATAGTCTGATTTTTAAACACCAGGGGGTCAAGTCTCAAATCCAAATATCACATAACACATGTCGAAAAATGACGTCATGTGAGAAATTAACACATTTTATTCCAATTGCAAGTCTTGAATATTTTATCACAAAAAATGCTTATTAGTTTCACAGTGATATAAATATCAACAAAAATAAAACCACATCTATATGGGGATCTGTCGAATGACGGTATGACATCTGGTTTTGAAAAATCAAACTATTATTAAAGTGCAGTTACTGAAACGTCAATTATAATATTGGGATCTGTCGAATGACGGTAGGACATCTGGTTTTGAAAAATCAAACTATTATTAAAGTGCAGTTACTGAAACGTCAATTATAATATACTGAATTTTGCCGATTTGTTTATAGAAATATAAATAATGGAGTGATGGAAGTTGCTACATTTTCATCGCGTGCAAAATCAAAAAATAGATTGTTATGTTGTGTCCAAGGTTGTGAAAGTAGTTCAACTAAAAACTTAAATTTACGGTTTCATTATTTTTCGAAGCCAGCCAAATACTTTGTTGAAATTCCAAACATTTTTGGAAACGTGGAAAAAGTAGACTTAAATATCGCATGAAAAAAAGTTCTCAAGATAGAAAAGATAAGTCCTCATATGAAAGTGTGTTTCCTTCATTTTAAACTTGATGATTATATACGACCAAGTAAGTACACAGTTTTTACAATAATCGAGTTTGTATGTTTAACCTAGTTTTTGTACTCTATTTACAGTGGATTTTACTGGTTACTTCAGTCAGGTATTTCTTTTTTTATAGATGTTGCAGCTAAAAGAAGATCTTTAAAAAAAAACGCAATACCATCATGTATTCTACCAATTACCAAAAGTACCAACCACCAACCACCAAGAGCTTAGTAAATCTAGAAGAGATCGATTATTGCAAAGAAACTTAAAAAAGGAAAAAAAGCAACAAATGGATGAAGAAAATTCTATACTTGAAATGTATGAATTAAAGCCACTAATTAATGAAAACAATTTCAGTGAAATGGGTGGAAATTCTTTTGAGACATCTATAATTTCTTCAGTGAGAGATGTCGAAGTGCAAGTCAAAACCGATTTTTTGAAACCTAAATTTATTGAATTAATAACTACTGATGCTGAGTTAAGTACTTTAACTGGAACTGAGAGCTTCAAAATTTTACAGACTATTGTAGATATTGCAACAGATATATTCGGTCGCCAACTTCAATATCATAATACTAAAATGAGTATTTATGAAAAAATAGTAATGACATATGTCAAGTTGAAGCAAAATTTGTCGTACAACTGTCTCGCAGTTTTATTTCATAGCTGTCAAGCGAAAAACTGTCGACGAATTTTCTTTGATATGATACTAAGTGAATGTTTAAAAGTTGTCATCAAGTAGCCATCTAGAGAAGAAATTTCTAAAAATTTACGAAAATCTTTTGAGGGTTTTCAAGATGTTAGAATAGTACTTGATTGTACTGAAATTTTCATACAACATTTGAAAAATCTGTACTGTCAACTTGTCACATATTCTAACTATAAGAAATCAGAAACATGTAAATCATGGCCGATGTAACACCAGCCACACTTTTTTAACATTATTTTCCGTTTTTTTGATAATATTACCATAGGTATACAGTATTCTCATAGTTATAAATTAATTACGGATCATTATCATATTACCGTAGACAAAATCAGTTTGGCATTTGCTATTTGATGATTTTAATTAATTTGACAAATACCAACATATTTTATATCTATAGTAATACGATTTAAAAACGAAATATGATTGGTCAGAGGGAATAAAGATCACATTGATCTTAAGAAAAATTTCCTATTATATTTGATATGTTTTGTTTCCACCCTGTATATATATTTATGTATCTGCGCGATAACTCTCGAATGAAACTTTTAATGATTATGAAATTTTGTGTGCGTACTGAAGACTAGATTGGCTCGGCTAAGTTCCTTAGTCAGACACGTCGGATTCCCAGAAGTAGGTTTCTCGGGCATTTTTGTCAACAAAATGAGTTTTTGGTCACAATTAAGCAATTTTTCAAATTTCTTTTTACACCAAGCCAAAGTAAAAGGCAATATGCGTGAAAAATGTTTTTACACCATTGTTCTAAATTAATTAATTTTTGAGAAAAGTTAGAAAATATGTTGGAAGAAATCATTTTTTATTACCCTCGCACTCATAGTCTTTCTTTCTGTCTCATTTTTTACGATGATACATTAAAAAAAAAACAAAAAAAACGACTTTATAAGTGACGTGTCATGATTTTTTAAATCCAATTTAACGATTCAGTTATATTCTATTTCTCTCAGTTGAGTAAATCTTTATAATCTATCAATTCCATTTTTTATAGGAAAATTACAAAGAAAATTTGTTTTATGTGATACGGTCAGGATTTAGATTATGTTTATACCTTACTAAAATTAATAAGAGTTTGCTACAATCGCATAAAAATTACGTTAAATTATATTCAAACAGTAATATTTTTACTTAATTTTTTATCCAAGTGACAATACTGTTATAATTATCATGTATAAACACAGCATTTGTACTCGTAAATAAATTTGCACATTCATTTTTTTTTTTTTGGACAAAACTTTTTTAAATTTTGACAAATTCTATCATACATTTTTGAAAATATTAAATATTTTAAGGTGAAAATACATTAAAATGCTGAAATTTGCTTAATAAAAACCATACATCTGCTCATTTTACCTCAAAAATGTCGTAAAATAGAATATTTTTCAATAATTAACCCAAAAAAGCATATAAGAGGTAACTTTTATATTTTTTTTGAAAATGTCAAAATAAAATAACGTTTGATAGTAATGTTACAAATGATTTTTTTATTTTGTAGAAGCTGGTAAATAGAAATCGTAATAAAGACTCGCCTTGAAAAAATCAAACAAAATACTAACAGAACAAAATACTATTTCTTAAAGAAAATATTAAAATTATGTACAAATGCCGTCCTGATAAACTGATATGTTCTGTCCATCTTGAGCGCTGGAGCCGATTTTGAGGGGCTGGATTCCCACCAGTCAAAAGCTCATAACGAATACACACATTTTTAAAATGTCCTTTTGAATTTCGTAACTCAATCATTACAAATAAAATCTAAATTAAAAAAAATCTATATGACCTGTTTTTCTTAATTTTTTAGCATCAAGTCTAGGGGTAATTAACTAGGGGGTGATTGTATGGACATTTTGATGTCAAATATAGTAATTTTAACCGTTTTCAAAATACCGTTTCGATTTTAACAATAAAATAAAAAAAAATTTGAAAAAGTGTTTAAGTTCTGGCAAGATTGTTAAAAAGGGACTGAAATGTTTTTAGATGTTGATATATACAAAAAATATTAATGTGTTAAGTACTTGCTAGACTTATAAGTTTTATGGGTGGTTTTAGCGAATTTCCAGAATGGAATTTAGCTATTACAGCCACTCTCATGATGCGACTTGAGCCCGAGACTATGGCAGAAATTTGTTTTGAGGCCCCTATAAACAGAAAGTAATATTCACTAAAATTTATGTATTATATTTGTATTTAGTCCCACACCGTTGGACAAGTTCGTTAGCCAGCCATGTCGGATGCCTGGAACATGGTTTTTTTGGTAATTTTTAGTGACAAAAATTGGTTTTTTGTCAAAATTGTCTCGAGTTAAAAAATTTTTGCGACATTTATTTACACCATTAGAAAGAAGAGGAAAAATCACTTAGAAGGGTGAAAAATCACAGAAAAACGGATTTTTATAAATGGAAATTCGCTATGTTATGCAAGTGCTGCGACAGGGGTATTTAATTTGTATTGTCTATCTGTAAAATCTAAGCATCTTTTAAATTCGAAATTCATGGCGTCGATTACACTCATTGTTTTGCCTTTAAAAGGACATTTTATTTCTAATAGTGTGACGGGTGTTTTCCCATTAAAAATAATTCCATCGGGGGAAAAAGCTAGCCAAGAATTTTGTATACAGACTATTAGACCAGTCTGAACAACTTTTAAATTTGTACTGGCTTGAAATACTTGCCGAGCCTCCTTTTCTTTTTCCTTCCCATATTCTGTATATCGGCTTTTGAAGTCTCTAGTATTGAAAAATTAATTACATTTTCTCTTCCAGTCAGGATTTTTATTTTTCGTGTAAGTGAAAAGCCCGTAACAGGTGGATCCAGTGATTCGATCTTGCCTTTCCCTGTGTCAGTCTATGTAAGAGTTCATTGTATTCACGCATACGTATAAGAAATCGCCATCCAACTTTATTAAACTGTCGAAACAACATTATTGTAATTCATTGATTTTTAACTCTAATTAAATCCATGAATTCACTTCCTTGTTTAATAAAAATATTTTCGAATGCTTCCTTATCAATATTTAATAAAATGCTGTCATTATCCTTACAAGAAGTAACAGGGATGCACCTTCCACTTCTGTAAGATATGGGTTCTTAAAAATTAATCCATTGTAACAATATTTGGCTAATTCCCAAATTACGTGCCAACGAAAAAATAAGTCAAATTTTTTATTTTATTTTATTTTATTTATTTATTTATTTATTTTTTGATTGATTTAGTATTAAAACAAATAAAAATGACGATAAAAGTTTATGCACATATTTAATTTTCATTAAAAAATATTAAAAAGTTAATATTTTATTTATAAGGAAATTTAGGTTATGTTAATATGATTTTACTATTCATCTTAGAAATTATATTATTTAGTAATAAATAAATATGATAATTAAATTAAATTGTTTATTTTTCTTTGTAGTATTTTCCTTTGCCCAAATTTAAAAAAAAAGGAAAATGGGTTATTTACTTACCAAACGCAATGCTTAATATATTAAATTTTAATATTTTTTAACGAAAATTAAACGTGTCCGACAATTTTTATGTGCTTTTTTACTTGTTTTACTTGCAAATCAATCAAGAAAAACAGGAAAAAACTACAAAATTTCGTTGGCACGTAATTTGGGAAATTGTCCAATATTTTGTACTTACTTATGTTTAAAAAAAAGCTGAAGAAGGAAGTTCTTCCAAAATTTTTTTCATTATTTTTGAATACACATCATCATTACATTTAAATTTTTTTACAATATTCGTTGAAAAATAATCGTGTTCTAATAACGGCTTAATGTTAACATAAGTAGATAGAACACTTTTAAACTGATTTTTCCAAGTGCAAGTCTTAATGGTGCATGAAAATTCTTCGAGTTCGCTTATGTCGTTTCTAAAATAAAAATTATAATCAATTACCAATGTTAAACTAAATAAAAATTAAATTTAAAAAATTTTGCCACTCACCGGTTTAAAATAGTAATATAGCAAGAATATGGTTTGCATTTCTCGCCCTTTCCAACTTTACATGTACAAGTCATTGATTTAATATTACCCTTTATTGAAAGTTCTCCGTGTATTTCATGAGGTTCGCCATTTAAATCTGAAGTTTGTATACAGAAGGCTGTAATATTCACTAATCCGTTTACACATTTTTTCATATTTTTACCGCATTTTAAGTGTTTATCTTTTAAAATTCTTTCTCCTTCAACAAAATTTCATAGTTTTGGACTTGTATTAGCCCATGTACAAATAGTTTTAATATTTATCATATTTTTTAAAGACTGCACTGATAACTATGTATAAAACTAACGTCAACTAGCTGAAATGCACTTTTCTGTCATCCATTTTTTTAAGCCGCCACCAGTGGTACCAATTATTTTTTTAAGTAAAGTCCAAATGAAACGCTCAGCGGCAAAGTGGCCCAACTGTATTTGGTAAAAATATAAAATAAGTGACTTAACTGTCGGTTAGGCCACTATGAGCTCAACAAACGTGAGATAGCCTAACTGCTTTACTACTACCATCTATTATTGCACACTGTTAGTTCACTTTGGCCATTATAATTTTCAAATATAGTTGAAATAGATCAGCTTTTTATATTTAACTAAAAACACCAAATTTTACAGTTGGGTCACTTTGGCGCTGAGCGACTCAAATATTTTTTTTAACAGTTATGGGGTAAACAATAGAATTAAATTTTAATTTTTTACCAATTTTTTACCGGTTTATCCGAACACACTTTGGATAACGATCATAGGTTTAATTTTGAGGAAGTGAAAATACTTCATAAAGAATCTTCATTTAAAAGGAGATTAATTAGTGAAAACTTTTTTATAAATTTGAATAAGAGAAATAGGTAGTTGTAATAAACAATTTGATAGTGTGTCAATGGAAGACTTATATTTACCATTACTTAAACAACTAACTAATATCATAAATTAATTTTTATTATATAACTTTTAGCTTTTCGAAATTAATAAATATATAACAAATAAATAAATAAACTTTGTTTGTTACTGCGAAACTCTGGTACTTTCTAGAAAATTGGTTTAATATATAAACAATATTGAACTAGTCAATAAAACTGTCTTTTCATGTAGAAGTTACTTTCAGTTCTCAAAATGATTTTGAGACTGAGTTTGAGTTTTAAAATTTTATACTCATGCTCCAAACAACTAAAAGAATTTTATTTAAATCTTTGTAATCTCAGGGGATTCTGGGTTCGTGAATGATGAAGTTCAGACTTAGCACGTTACATTAAAATTCATATATTTTACAATTGATCAGTCAGGTCACAGCCATAAATAAAATTGTTTTGGAATTTTGAAAGAGTTAACAATAAATTTGATTTTTCAATTTTGTTGTTTGACTAGAGCAAGTAAATAAAAAAATTAAATAGTTAACAATCATGGAATTTACTAGGTAACACAAAATTTGCTAAATTGCAGTGTAAACGTATCGAGAAAAAAAATTAAGAAAAATATAAAAGATAAGCACATGCGGGATTAGCCAATTTTATGTAACGTACAAGATAAATCATCACAAAAAGAATTTAAAAAGTACGCAAGTAGTTAATTTACATACATGACCCGTTGTAACTTGACAGACAGTTAGTACATAAGTAAATTTTATGAAAATCCAATAAAAGATAAAAGGATAATTAAATAGCCTAGTAGAGAAAAGGTGCAAACGTAACAAGATCTGTCGAGATACAGAAAATACACAAAGTAGTAAATTTACAGAAAATATAACAATTATTAGCCAACAAAAAAAAAAAACGAGTATAAAGAGTATACAATTTAGAAATTTAGTAATTTTTTATTTCAAAATCAGGGTGTTTCATTCTAATTAAAACAAAATAATTGCAGGGCACGCATTATTAGGGGTATTACAGTAAAGTAATTATTTATTTTGATTATGCACGCATTTTTAGGGGTATTACTTACACTTGGTACTTCTACTACCTATCATATTTCAAATTTCTTTGGTTAAATATTCAGAATAGTGCCTTAATAAATTTCTGTGGTTATGTAAATGTAATATTATTAAAGTTAATTAATTAAACTGTAATATATTTATTTGATCAAATCTTTTAATAGTATATTACGTGATTGAGGTTGTAAGTTGCATATTACATACGAGCGAGAAAGTTACACAAGAGCCGCGCAGCGGCGAGTGTGTAATTGCGCGAGTGTGTAATATGTCTGACAACCGAGTTACGTACTATACTTTATCTACGACTAGCATGAAATTCACAATAAACGATAAAAATTTGGTACAAGTCTACAAGTAGCAATACATTAAAATTATGTAGTATTTGTAATTTATTAAAAACAAACGTAAACATTCAGTTGCTAGGTAAAATTTTTGTACAGATTATAATATAATATGTATCATGTATATCACTGTATTGATAACTGACACCGGGGCGTGGCCAAAAAAACATGGCTGATTTTTGTGTGCAACGAAAAATCTATTACTGTCAGTAGTCGTTTATTTAAATTAAATTATGTTACCTTCAAGCGAAATATTTAACTGGGCTGGTTCAAATCCAGCTCAAAAAAATTTTATTAATGCTGAGAAAATTCTTTAAGCTGATGGTTTGATAAAATGTGGAAGAAATGAAGTAAGTTTAAATAGTAACTCTGTTTGTTTTACTGCACTGTGTTTGCAAAGTTCGCATTTAAAAGAACGACCACACGAAATTAATGCATCAGTTTCCAAAAATGGGAAAATTTTATTTGTTAAATGCTCACAAACTCACAGTTTATTAAATTAGATTATCCACAATATATTTAAACAGTCGACTTACTTGGTAATATAAAATCACTTCTTTTGAAATGTAACGAACATACTCTCATATGCGGATTCACATTCTTTATTTTTAAAACGCAACCATGCTTTTAGTCTGTCGATTTTTTCCATTTTTCCAAATATATTTTCAATATAAATAAAACTACTACCGGGCTTAGGAATAGCATGAAAACTAATTTCTAAATATCCATGAGATTTACTCCCACAACCATTCACAGCACAATAAACTCTGCTCTTATTCTTTTTACTCAAAGGTAATTTTATAATTTCCATACTGTTTTTAAAAAAATATTTGTTTAACATTTTAATTTAAACTAATGTCAAACTCTAATAAGTTACAGGTGCATACTAAAATTAGTTGATTTTTCGGCCACCAGATGTCATGATCAAAGTGGTCAGTTCTCAATAATATATAATAATTATAAGAATTAATAAAAGTGTAGTAGGCTATGTTATTTTTTTTATATATGCATGCAAAGGGCCATTTTTTGTACAGCTGGATATATGTCTGTATGTAAAACGTCGCTTACTTAGATAGACAAAACAAGCTCGACATTTCTTTAGTTTTGATATTTCGACAGTGATATTTATAGCAAGCAATAACTTGGATAGAAACAACAATTTCACAGTAACAATAATAGTAGGAGAGCTACTGGCCGATTTGCGACGGTCATTTCAACACGCCTTAAATTGAGAGGATAGAATCTTGGATACTTACTCTACACAAAAATTCAGTTCTGGCAAGCCTATTCGGCCGGGTTGAGTCATCCTTAACGTTTAAATTTGTGGTAAATTTCATAATTATTTTGCCAAATATTAAAATATTGTGTATCCATGGTAATATGATTTAATTGCTGAACTTGGAAATTCCTTAAAACGAAATGTAAATAATTGGACTCTGTTATGCAACAATAGACCAAAAGCATATTGTTAAAATTGAGATTATGGTTTCATCTGGAAGTTTAAATGTGAATATACTGAAATTTTAATCAATAAGTACTGTTAAAATTAAAAAATTTAAGCGCCACTTACGAAATTACGCCTTCTTGTATAAGTATAGAAGATTAAACGTAAATAAATTAAATTTGTTATTTTAAATTATTTAGATAAATATGAGTCAGGATAATAATAATGAGGCTGGGCTAAAATCCAACCTTCACGTCCCCGTTCGTGCCCGGCGGGCAACTGTTAGCTTCGGCTAGCAGGCTGACGAGGCTCTGGTATTTTTTCGACGACGACGAACGTCGTATGACCGACAGAGATATCCACCGTATGAGAGAAACACCACCGTCTGATTGTACGATAGCTTTCGCCCTGATGTCTGGCAACAGGTCGTGTGCGTTTAGTATCCGTATGCGTGTGATTATCAAAGTCGTGATTTCCGCCAAGTCGAATGGTGATATTTTTATATTGTGATTTGTGTAGTTTTGTCTGTGATTTCGTGCTGTGATCCTGCTTTTTTATTTGTTTTTAAATCTTATAGTGTCCCCTGGATGGTGCACTCCAGTGGACACAAAAGTGATAAAGTGATTGGCTGTGTTATTGCGTTGATTTTTTGTCCCTGTAACTTCGACGGGTAGGAATGCGGTACTCGACGCATTCGTTCGCGTCATCCAGGCGTATGAGTCGACATCTGCCCGAACAGCTTGAGCGAGCTCGCTTAGTAAGGAGATGTCGTCTTTCCTCATACGAATGCGAGCTTGAGCGTCCTGGGACTGCTTTTGCCTCGTCGGGGTCATAGGGAGATAAGTCAGATATACTGTGATACTCTGTGGCATTGTCCTGTTCTATGTAGCCTCGACTCGGACGAACGTGGCCTAGTCATCGTACCGGTCTCCCGTGTAGGTTGACCCCGACATCTAACAGAACGGCACATGTACCCAGTAATCAGTTATCTGACAGAACAGTACATGTTGCTCAGTAATCAGATGTCACTGTCCCTACACGTGTGAGCTCCTAGGTGTTGACGAAGCCATTTTGGAATTGCCGAGACTATGGGGAGCGGAATCGTGTCACAGAGCAAGAAATATTGTGAAACTTGTGATATTGTTGTTTTTGTTTTTAATAAGGTTGTTTTTAATATGTTTTGTTTTAACGATGTACCACTGAGGGCGTTTTCCACCCTAGGTGATACATCATCTTCTATTCTTATCTGTGATATTTTGTTGTGCCGCTGTGGACTTGTTGTTGTGGCTCTTAAGCGGTACTGTTTTAACTACTTATTGCGGCACTGGTCGGCATGTAGCTCCCCAGTGACGTAATAAGATTTTCATTTCTATTTTTTTTTTTTTTTTAATATTATCTGGGATATTTCTAGTCAGTTTTCTCCACTCCGAGGCCCTTTACACCTCGGAGTTTCATCGTTGGTTTTCAGACCTTGGTGACCGGACGCTCTGGCTAGCACTTAGCGTACCGCCACCGGGGACTGTCCACTCTTTGTGAAGCCCTGGGATGGCAGGGTCCATCGGTGAATTTTATTATGTGTATGTTTGTCCTTTGTCTATTGCATTTATGTGTTCCTGTCTTTATGTGTTGTTTTTATCGTTTTTTCTCGTTTTGGCGGCGCATGCCCATAGATGGCGATGCCGCCGGGTGCTGCTGACCGCGCCATTCATCGACAGCAGTACCCCAATTTTAAGTAAAAAAAAAAAAATAATAATAATGAGAAACTTTTCATAAGAACAGTGTAATCTCTTATTCGTAATCTCTCTTCTTTTTAAATCACTTTACTATGGATACACAATATTTTGATACTTGTCAAAATAATTATGGAATTTATCACAACTTTAGATTGTTCTGGCGGTACCTTGGTGAAGTGAAAACATTACCAGAACGTTTTTTATCGATAAAAAATATTCTTAATTTTCATATATCAAAATTCCAGAACTGTTGGGCCTTATTTTTTACACTCTATACACGTTAAGGATGACTCAACCCGGCCGAATAGGCTTGCCAGAACTGAATTTCTATGTAAGCAAGTATCTAAGATTCTATGTTCTCAATTTAATGCGTGTTGAAATGACCATCGCAAATCGGCCAATAGCTCTTGGTCTATAATCTATTTAAAAATAAAAAGACACTAATGTAGCTATGTTCAGACCATATAACCTTTATTACGTCACATAAGCGCTCGGAAACTATCGGCCCGTTATCGGTTCTAAGTTGAAAAATTTATTTTTAATTTAATATAACTTCTTAATTATTACGTTTAAAAAAAGAAAATAAAAAGAGTTTTCTTATAAAACTTATATATGATCTATCTATTTATGACAAAAATTTTTTTTCTTCAAAAACATAATTATCTAAGGAATGATATTGTTAAAAATTTTCTAAATAGCTGCAAATTAAGAAAGAAAAGCCGTGATAACTCACACCTACTATCCAAAACCACCGGTATAAGTGGTGGAATAAACGTTAACATAAATTTAATCCTCCTAACGCAGAATACATTTCCCTAAAATATCAATATACTTACTTGTGAAAAATATTGAGGAAAAAATGGTTCCCATTTCACCCCTTTATAGAGTTGTATCTCCCTTATTATTGAGTTTTTAAAAACAGCGTACATGAAAAGGTACCATTACTTTTTGAACGTAGTATCAGCTCTAGCAATTACGGTATATAGTTCTGGACCACCGTGTATAATGTAATTTACTGTTTCTATTTTTCATTACAAAACTTGAATATAATGTTAACACAAATAGATTTTCCTTTGATGTTACGCTTGACAAAGCGATTTACAGTGAAATTAATTTACGCTATAAGAGAAAATCTACTGAAATATTTATTTTAATTATATGTATATACATATCTCTGAGTATCTTAAGATTTAAATGCGAACTGCAAACTTACTTGCTCAGCAAAAATCATTATACGTTAAGGGAATTTGTTGAATGGGAATAATCAAATTTTGTACAAATTTTGTAAATAATATTATTCTATTATTGACACATTCTATGTACTCACGTGTATTTTGTGGAATAAAGATATATATATATATATATATATATATATATATATATATATATATATATATATATATATATATATATATATATATATATATATATATATATATATACTAGCTGTGACCCATGGCTTCGCCCGCTCTGTATTCGACTCTTGTTTTTAATCTTTAATATGAATATAAATTCAAAAAACAATATTTATTTTTTTAAATATATAGCTTTGGTTTCATTTTGATTTAATTAGTGGATTCCTATAATAAGGCTATGAAAAAAATTTTATACCTAACATTTTATTGCAATACTCTCGGTGTAAGGTAATAAATAAATAAATAATTTAATGAGCGTATACTTAAATTGTTATAACTTCAAAAATCCATTGCTTACTTTTATCACTTTTATGCAAATCTCTCTTATGTTCTATTTTTATTGGCTCATGTATGACATTCGTATTTTGAAAATCCATCTTATTTTAAAACTGTTAATCACATGTCCTAGAATAGGTAGTATTTTCTATACCCAAATAACGGATTATTACGAAAAGAAATAATTTTAAACATAAGTTCAAGTACCAGGTATAAAAAAAGACATTTACATTATTCTCCGAAATTTTAAGATGAGTAGATAATAAAATATTTATTGCTATGCATCTGATTTAAGTAACTGACCTAATTTATATTTACACCTCCATAAATTCAATTATAATAAAACCTTATAAAACCTAATATTTAATAAACTGAGTGTAACTAAGTAATTTATTCCACACGAATCTTCAGTCAGTAATAGAGACAGTAAATCACGGGAGTGATTTTCTTAGTCCGTTCCCGCTGTAACAGTAATGGGCGTAAGCCGAGAACTTTAGGCAATTGAATTTACACTAATGTAGTGTTGATTGCCGCCGCGTAATTTGTTAATTTTTGATACTTATCATGGGTTCAAACCCCAGGTAATGTGTTTGGTGGCGCCAACTAGCGGCCGTAAAGTGAACTATGTAAGGCCGCCATTATTATTCCGACATATTGGTTTCTTACACCAATGCTTCATTTTGTGATTCCCCGAATTAAGTGGTTTTTAACACAGGACTTGAGACCAGAACGACCAACGAACAACGGTGTACCTGATATAGGATGCTTCGTGCATCACTCACTCACAATCTGACCCTAGATTGGTTCAGACGTATTTTTTATGTGAGTCACATTTTTCTTAACAAAGATTTAATCAATATTTAAATTGATTTTTTGTAAAATATTTTTGTAAACATTTAAAATATAAAAGTGCCTTAAATAATAATAAATATTAAATATTAAAAAGAAATAAACATTTATTATTTAAAATACCAATTTAACCATCTACTGACGAACTATTTTACCAACGAAAAACTGTCGACACAAACCGCCACGCGTAATGCTGGTTTCCGGAGGATTATTCCTCACAGGAAACCCACGAATTCGGGGACAAATATAAATAATGGAATCCAACAATTAAAACAATAATATATAGTAATTTTATGGCGCCATATCCAAGTTATAAATACAGTCAAGAAGCGCCCAACCGTTATAGATGGCATCCGAGGTAGGGAAAAAGTGTTTGTGTCAACAAATTAAAAACTGAGTGACTTTTATTGTGGAAACAAACAAAACTCTATGTTTCTATTGTTGAACTTTTTCGTGGAACTGGTGTGGTAAACAATCACCGTCAACAATGGTTCTATACGCGACTGACGCAGAACGACATTATATCGACTCCATGGAGATGCTGATTCCTGCAACTTCGTCAACGAGTTCCGAAATGGCTGGAATGTCGAACGCCGTACCTCCTGTACGTACTGATTCCGATGAAGGAACATCAATTTCGACGCCCAACCAATCAACGGACGTCGCATTCAACGACTAAGGAAACCTTACTAACGCAGACATTTCTGATATTGTAAGTGCATTACTTTCTTTTAAGCGAGTTATGTTAGCTAAATTCGAAGAACAAAGTATTATGTTTGATAAAATCAATAATGAATTGAAATCTGAAATTAGAAACTTTAGTGATAATATCGATTCTAAGTTTGACGAATGTTGTGACAAGATTAATCCTAAACTTGACGAATTTGATTTAGAATTAAATAATTCAGAATTGAATATTTCCTGTAAAGAAGAAGAAAATTTGAATTCAATTGATGCTCAAAATTTAAAAATAAACAATATTGATACAGAGTTTGATAATAATTTACCAAATTCTGATAATAAATCTTCCGTTAAAGATGAATTTATAAATAGCTCTGAAATATTGAATAGTACATTGACCCCGGACAATTTCAACCCTTTGAGTGCCACCGGGCACTTTACAGAAAATATTAATGACAATAGTATCCTGCCTAAAAATTTAAATTGTACGGTAAATGAAATGAATACCGTGGATATTTCAGTTTCGAATAGTAATATATCGCCTTTTTCTTCAGAAGTTACTGTTTCTAACGAAACTGAATTTAATAATAATATTTTATCAATCGATACAGTTAACTGTCCGTCCGTCAGCCTTTCTGACGAAATATCAAACAATTTCTTCTGTGCCGATACTACTTCTTTATTTGTGCATAATAGTAATAATTTATTATCATTGGATATTGATGTTACCTCAAATTTAACATCTTGAAGTAAACCAGTTAATGTTGCAACAACAGTTACAGTAGAATCACCTTATACTACTGATATCAATAGCAAACATTTATACAACATGGTGACTCATAATTTAGTTAACACCATCGAGAATCTTATCGAGTCTAATTTAACATTTACACTTAACGGAAACGATGATACCTCATGGGTTATGTCCAGTCTGTCATGAATTCATCCGAAAGTGACAAATTTGAACTTAGCGATTTCCAGTTCTGTTACCGCATTAGCCGCAACTAGCCGCGTGCGGCACGTAAGACCGAACCAAATCGGGACCCAAAGGGTCCCCGTGTTGGACGTTAAAGGGTTATTCCCTTTCCGTCCATTTACTTCCCAAATAACGTGGGAAATTTTCTAAACATTGACCCAATACCCGATTATGACAAAATTTTCCCGGTCTTTACGTAACCTATTTTGACACTAATTTTTTACCAACATTGACTTATTTTCACGGTTTCGACCTTAAAATTATTACTTATTTTGACTTAGTTTGTAAGTTGTACCATATCACCATCCGTCGTAAAAGGGTTAAATATGGTAAACACACTGTATGTAATTAAATAAATTGCTCATATGTACAAGGCACCTATTGTTTTTCAATCATAGCCAGGAGCGTTATTATTTACCCGGTCATTTGTAAATTTAAAATTCAAACGAGTTGCTAATAAGAGCCGTTTTTCATTTTTCTATATTTATTATTTATTGTGTATTTTTTGTGAATTTCGGTTTGAGGCACTCACTAGAGGCCCGCCAATTTTAAGGAATTCACCATTTGAAGGAATAAACTGCTTATACAATGCACTTATTATTTCCAATTACAGCCTGGAGCATCATTAGCCCGGCAATTATAATATTTAAATAAGTTGCTTATTGGGGCGTTTATTGTATTTGTTATTTTTATAAATTTCGGTTGTGGCATAATTGTTAGCCCGCCATTTTAAATATTTATTTCATATGAAATTGAAATAATTGTTCGCTTACAGCACTCATTATTTTTCAAAAAATGTTAACCGGTGTAACCTTAGCCCTGCATTTTACAATTTGCCTATTAGAGCATTTATCAATTTTATCATTTTTCACAAGTTACGGTATTTACAATTTTTTCGGCGTGAAGCGAAAAAAATGCTCGCCCGTAGTATTAAAAAAATTTAATACGTAATATACAAAAATTTAACATAACGGTCTATTTAACGATTTTATGTATTTAAAATTCGATACTCTACTAAGAATAACTACATGTATCGAAATTATTATCAAATTCTTTGTCCTTTTGTTGTGAAAGTTGACGATTTTTCCTAATAACGACTAATTATTTACCAAAATTGACAATTTTTTATCACTAAAAGTGAAATTTTTCTAAAACTTAAATTATTCGACATTTCTAATGCTTTACATTTAAGATTACATTTTGCTAGTTGTCGAAATTTACAAATTTTCATTCAATTGAATTGGAATTTTCATTTTCTAAAATGTTTGACAAAATTATTTTATAAAAATAAAAATATTTTTTATCTATTTTATATGTGTATGTATGTTCGCTATTTGAAAACAATTCACTTGTTCATATAATTTCACATAAGCCTGTATCAACTTGTTTTGTCTACTTTAGTTGAAAACGAAAATATGTATGTATTTGTATTCATTAAGTACAATATGTACCACTATTTGCGGACTTATTTTCATTTGTAATTATAATGGCTTATAATTACTATGGCCTTTTGAAAATATTTTGAGTTATTTTTTGAAACTAACATGTAAATTAAAATATATCAATGATGTTTCGACTTTCAAACGTTTGTTTACGTTTATTTTGTGGAGTTTTCGGTACTGCTTCCTTAATTGACGGCGCTATGGAGCTTTGACCGAACTCGTGGTATAAAAACTTGAAATTTTTATGAATTTTTGCTTATCTGGATTTTGGGCGGCACATGATTTAATCCACTTTTTCGAACCTTTTCTACAGTCCCTTCAGGCTGGAGAAAACATGCGCTTACCTGATGTAACAAACTTTTGCAATTTTATGGGGGGTTATATTCTAGTAGTTTCAGTTTTTCAACCTTTGCGGATCTGTCGTTATTTTAGCCGTCCGGCAAGATCCAACCGGCTAAATTTCATTGGGATAATTTTTTGGGGTTTTTAACGGTTCTTGTAACCACTGTACGTCGTGAAAACAAGATACGTCACTTCGTACAAAATTTTTGTATTATCCCTATTTCGTAGAGTCATTTTCATTTTAATTGATAAGTTTTCTAACACTTATAATTCCAATTTTATGTCCTGAGGATACATTTTTAAAACGTAATGGGACATCAGTCACCTAGTGAACTGAGAATTTTCATTAAATTACAAGTTATTTTCGTTTGTTTTCAACTTTTTTTTAATGTTCTATGATATCTTAGCGTAGATCATGGAACATACCGAACATACTTTAATTTTATCTTTATCATGTATAAAAGAATATGTAACTTGGAATCCAAAATGATTCTTTATTTTTTTTCAACACATATGTATTTTCATTTGACTAATTTTCTGACCGCAAAGAAGGGTAACTTAAATAAAGTTTAATTGTTAAACTTAAAAGGATTTTTTCTACTTCAAAAGTTTATTTAAATTTAAATCTATTTTGTAAACTACAATATTATTTTACAAATACAAAATTTAACTTAATTTTTCATACTTTTGAAAGAAATTTATTTGATAAAAATGTTTTATTTTATTGCCTATTATAATGGCATAGAATTATTTTTCAATCTGTTAATACTATTATCTGTAATAACATTCAAATCAATTAAAACTTTTTAATTTTTAATAATTTTCTAATATTAAAATTTATCAAATTCAAAAACAAGTATGTAAGTTTTCCTTTATTTCGTAAAATTTAAAGAATTTTTTATTTCCAATTATTTATCCATAATTTTTTCTAGAAAAAAAAACAATTAAAAACTTTTTGACCAGAAATATTTTTTAGTTCTCATGGTCGGTAAATACTTTAATAGTTTTGCAAAAATATAAAACCAATTAAATTTTGTTTACAACAGAAATGTTTAAGCTTTTAAGTACCTACCTTTGTGGTACCTACTTCCTGAGAATGTTTTTATTTAACGCACGTGTCTGCCTTTGTCTCCGTATCAGTTTGAAAATACGTACCATGAGAAACTTCAATTTCTTGCATTCGTTTTCAAGGTCAAGCAATTTATTTATTTTAAAGTTACATTTTTTCAGTTATACATACCTTACATTATATTTGTGTTGTATTACATATATTCTAATTTTGTACAGGCAATACATACATGCATAGTCTTTTTCCATTTTTGTGGGAATATGAACTTATTAAATGTTTGATTTTATGTTGATAATCTTTATACGTTATGCATGTGTGCCTTCCTTTTTCAAATTAATTTTTTATTTTTTTTATCATCAATTTGATGCAATCTTTTTTTGAGATTATAGTTGTTTTTTCTCAACTAACACAAATATTTATGCATTTAGTATGCAAATATCTTTTCTTGTGTAAAAATTTTTCCTATTTTGACGATAAAAGGAATTTAAAATAACACAATAATGTTCATTTTGATTGATTTAAAAAAAAAAAATTTTGTTTTTTCAAATATATTATGCTTAAATTTTATGACTCTAATGGATTATAAATTTCTTCGTCTGAATTTAAACAACTTTAAGTAATTTCATTTATACAACTTCTGTAAATTCTGTAACTCTTTGTAATCGCGTTTTCGCTGGTCGTTTTAAGATTTCCACTTTGTGTACGGTTTTTTCTAGTTTCATTTTGTCCAGTTCGCATGTATAATTGCTGCGCAATTCTAAATGCGAACTGAGCCGGGGGTATGTAACAGTAATGGGCGTAAGCCGAGCACTTTAGGCAATTGAATTTACACTAATGTAGTGTTGATTTCCGCCGCGTAATTTGTTAATTTTTGATACTTATCATGGGTTCAAACCCCAGGTAATGTGTTTGGTGGCGCCAACTAGCGGCCGTAAAATGAACTATGTAAGGCCGCCATTATTATTCCGACATATTGGTTTCTTACACCAATGCTTCATTTTGTGATTCCCCGAATTAAGTGGTTTTTAACACAGGACTTGAGACCAGAACGACCAACGAACAACGGTGTACCTGATATAGGATGCTTCGTGCATCACTCACTCACAATCTGACCCTAGATTGGTTCAGACGTATTTTTTATGTGATTCACATTTTTCTTAACAAGGATTTAATCAATATTTAAATTGATTTTTTGTAAAATATTTTTGTAAACATTTAAAATATAAAAGTGCCTTAAATAATAATAAATATTAAATATTAAAAAGAAATAAACATTTATTATTTAAAATACCAATTTAACCATCTACTGACGAACTATTTTACCAACAAAAAACTGTCGACACAAACCGCCACGCGTAATGCTGGTTTCCGGAGGATTATTCCTCACAGGAAACCCACGAATTCAGGGACAAATATAAATAATGGCATCCAACAATTAAAACAACAATATATAGTAATTTTATGGCGCCATATCCAAGTTATAAATACAGTCAAGAAGCGCCCAACCGTTATACCGCCCACTCACGATTATACCCATCGTTCACTCTCATTCCCGTCGGAAAATTGTCACTTCTGCCCGTTTCCTTCAAATTAGTCCCGAACCCGTTTTCTTTATTTCTGGTCCCGCTTTGTCAAAAAAATTTTTATTTTTAAATAACGAAAATAAAAATGTAACACTCACAGCATATTTATCCACTCCCGCCCGTTTCCATTCCCGTCAAAAAATGTTCACATCCGTCCGTTCCCGTTCCCGCCGGTAAGACTCGAGACGACCTTTAAAACTCTCGCCCCATTTTTTTATCTCTAATCGGTAATAAATGATTCTGTATTAATTGACAGTTAATGATTGGTTTTGTATCCCATAAAAGCTTCCTATCGAAACAAAATCATCCTAGGTGCGGATTCAAGGTAAATAGCGTTTGTATACAAAGTTTCATCACATTTAGTTCAGTAATTTCAGTGTAATGGAATAATTAATTTAGTGTTCCATAGAAACTTTCAAACGGGATAAAATTATTTTATGTGTTAATTCAAGATAAATTTTGTCTATATAAAAAAATTTTTCCAATTTAGATCAGTCATTTCAGTAACTGGATAATATGTTAATTTGTTGTTTTTTTTTCCTACAGCAGTCTTCAATCAGAATAAAACTATGCTATGTGTTGGCTCATGGTAAATAGTACTTCTGTACCAAATTTAATCTAATTCAATTGTTATTTCACCGTGATTTAGTAACTGATTTTGTATCCCACGGGATCTTTCAATCGGCATAACGTTATTCTCTGTATGAACTCAGCATAAATAGTGTCTGTGTACAAAATTTTATCAAATTCGGTTTAATTATTTGGACATGATTGAGTAACTGGTTTTGTATCCCCCAGGAACATTCAATCGTGATAAAACTATTCTATGTGTTATTAAAATTATTCCGGTATGTATTCATAGAAAACAGTTTCTATATACCAGTTTCACCGAATCCAGTTCAGTCATTTTGCTGTGGTTAAGTAACTGGTTTTGTATCCCACAGGAACCTTGAATCGGGATAAGATTATTGTATGTGTTAATTCAGGGAAAATATTGCCTGTAAATCAAATTCCATCGGATTCGGTTCAGTTATTTGAGCGGGATTGACTAATTGGTATCCCTCAGGAACATGAAATCGGGATAAAATTTAGCCTACGTGTTAAGTTAATGAATAAGAAGTGTGTACGTAAAATTTTATCAAAATTCATTCAGCCGTTTTGCCGTTTTGGCGTGATTATATATATATATATATATATATATATATATATATATATATATATATATATATATATATATATATATATATATACAGTTAGGTGCAAAACTGAGTCAACCAATATAAGTTTTGGATATTTGTACTTTTTGAATATATTATAACCTTACAATCAAAACAATATTTATAAAACTGGAAAGTACATTTATTGATACATAAAGTTATAAACTTAATTTAGCTTAAAAGCCTATTTTAGAATAAAATAATCATAATGACCTTTGGTTCACTTTTGCACCACTTGTAGCGAGCATCAAATAATTAAACTTTAATATTATGTCCACAGACCTTTTGCCTTTCTAACAGCATGTGATCGTTTTTTAACACTTCTAACAAGTTTTTTCGCAGCAATCAGGTGAGACTTTGTACAACTGCTCCTGTACATCTTCCCATAAAACATCTAAATTTGACGGAGGTGATTCATATTCATTCAAAAGTTTATTTTATCAGATATGACCATAATTTTTCAAGAGGATTGGGATCAGGACTTTGAGGTAGCCACATCAGGACTTTGAATTTTTGTTTACGTAACCAATTTTTTACTAATTTCGAGGTATGTTTCGGATCGTTGTCATGTTGAAATATTATTTCATCTTCTGGATAGGGTATGTTTTCAACTGTTTCTGTTAAATATATCCTGGGAATATTATAGTACAATTTTTTGTTTATATTACCATCAATCCTATGAATTAGATCTGCAGCAAATGCTGAAAAACAGCGTCACAACCTGATGTTACCACTACCATGCTTTATCGTTTGAATGTAATCCTTTGGTTGTCTTGATTCTTTAGTTCTTTTCCAATTCCACCGGCGACCATCTGTACTGTGTCTATTAATTTTAGTCGCATCTGACCAAATCACCTTCATTCAATCATCATCATCCCATTTTATATATTGTTTTATAAAGAAATTTTCTAGCTTTAATATTTTTTTAGTGAGAAGTGGTCTCTTTTTCTTCCGACAGCTCGGAACTTGGCGGTATGTAATGCCCGACGAACTGTTAACTTACTTACTGACTTGTCAACGTCTTTCGGTAAAAGTTTGGTTGCCTCAGAAGCCGAAGATGCTTCACCGGTAGCCAAATATCGAATAACTCTTCTAACATCCTCTCCTGATAATTTTTTTTCGACCACAAACATTTTGCTCTATTAGTAAATTACAGTTTTTTCGAATCTTTTGTACTGTCGATTGGTTAATATGAATTTTCCGAGCGATATCTTGTAGATATCGATATATCTTGTAGATTGTCTAGCTTTTAATAATTCAATCATTAATTTCTTACTAGATTTTGATATCGGATACATTATTGTAAATTAAAAATAAATGTAACTTTATTCACAGTATCAGCAACTAAGATATTCGAGAGATATGTTGCAATTTTACTAAAACTATTCCTATCTTCGTGCCCCTAGTACACTTCAATTCCTTCATGACTTTATGATTCCATAGAGTAATTAGGTGTGTGGAACCACTATTTCTCACCGACTACCGGCCACATTATTATTATTGTACTTTAGAATCGTCAGGTTAAATAGATTTTACTAGTTTGTAAAAGTATCAAGTTTATTCTTTTTTGAATTCACCAAAAAATTTAACTAAAGAATATTATGAATGTGAATATTTTTGTTAATTACTGTATACATGGAAAATATGTATAATAGATAATCCCTTCCAATTATTGACCGATTTTGAAAATTTTTTTACTATTAGAAAGGTAAAATTCCTATTGGAAAGGTTACTGTTAGAAAGGTAAAATATCCTATATATATAATATATGGTATTATATCCTATATATATAATATATATAATATATAATATATAATAATATTTTATATATCCTATATATAAAATATCCTATATATATAATATATATATATATATATATATATAAAAAAATGAAATAATTGACCGATTTTGAAAATTTTCTTACTATTAGAAAGGTAAAATTCCTATTGGAAAGGTTACTGTTAGAAAGGTAAAATATCCTATATATATATATATATATATATATATATATATATATATATATATATATATATATATATATATATATATATATATATATAGGATATTTTACCTTTCTAACAGTAACCTTTCCAATAGGAATTTTACCTTTCTAATAGTAAGAAAATTTTCAAAATCGGTCAATTATTTCATTTTTTTATTTTTGACACTTTTAGGTCCCACTGACGCTGTCGGACCTTACATAACGTAATCTATATCTATTTAAAACAGTTTGGCTCTCTAACAGTGAAAAAAATTTTCAAAATCTTCAAAGTTTCCTAGGTTTAAACTAAATGTGTAGTTTAAACCACGAATATCGGCCGTTTAAGTTAAACGTAGTTTAAACTAGCGGCCATATTTAAACTCACACTGTAAAACTGAAAAATGAGATAAACTCGAGTTTAACTATAATCTTTGGTTTAAACCATCACTGAAAAACCGGGCATAACAGAGAGAGAAAATTAATACAAATGTGAAAATTTACATTTTCTCGAAAAATACTTAAAATAGAAAGAAAATTATAAGAGTATTTTCTTCATAATTTCTTTTTGGCTTTCCAACGATGTAAAAATCGAACTATCTAATGATAGGACCGAATGATAAAAAATGATAAAAAATGGCCAGAAAACCTATTTCTGGGCATCCAACGTGTCTGGCTGACGAACTTAGCCGAGCTAATCCGGATTTTAGTTCGCACACAAAATTTCATAAGCACTAAACGTTTCGTTCGAAAGTTATCGTGACGACATATATATATATATATATATATATATATATATATATATATATATATATATATATATATATACATTTTAGTGAATATCATTTTCGTATTCTAGGGACCTCGAAACATATTTCTGCCATAACTCCGGGTTCAAATTGCGGCATGAGACCTACTGTGATAGCTGAATTTCGAGTTTTCGAAATTCGCTAAAAATACATGCTATATATTTTATTTTATTTTATATATTTATACATAACATAATATAGTATTATCAGGGACGTATACAGCTTTTATCTGCGGAGCTGGGGGGCAGATGAGAGTTAAAAGAATTTTTAATTATATACATATATATATATATATATATATATATATATATATATATATATATATATATATATATATATTATATATATATATATATATATATATATATATATATATATATCCAAAAGTAGGAAAAATTTGTCTGACAAAAAAACTAATATTTCTAGAGAGGGAATCTTTCTCTCCTAAAATTGTTACTCTACTCTTGCCTCTGTTGGCGGAGCGGGGGGCAACTTTGAAATGTTAAATGGAAACCCCCATTATTATTTCAGATTCAGATTCTGACATGGAAATATGTAACTTTTGTTCGAAACTTTTTTTGATTCGCAATAGATGGCGCTGTAATTATCAAAATAAATTTTATTCTGATTTCTGAAGAAAAGTGTGGAAACGGTGAAATTTCTCGCCATCTGATGCCCTCTCCAGTAATATTAATTTCTTTATCAGATAAATATATATATATAAATTAAAATTCACATAGTGTTTGAAAAATTATCAAAACTGGATCGGTTGGGACATTATATAGTTTAACAAAATAATTTAGCTTGAATAACATAAAGTATAAAATGATTTTTAGTATACAATAAAATAATTACCTGTTGATTAGATTGTCTTCATCCATTGTAGAAATTATTTAACATAAATTTCCACCTTAAAACATTTAAGTCTTTTTAACTTGTTCATAAGTTAACTAAAAAATCTTCTTCATAAATTTTACCGATCTAGTTTATAGCATAAACTGAATCCGATTTCTGTAATCACCGAACCTTGTTTCATAAAAGTATGAATTTAAATTTTTTCTAGTCTAAATTAATTACACAAAAATTGCTAACATTTAACTATACTAAATATTACGGGCACAAGCCAGAAAGAACTTTTTTACCTACATCTGCATTTATCTTTGTCTATCATATTAATAAGTATATGTTAATTCACTCGCTTCTTTAAAAACATTTGTGTTCCCCTCACCTCGGTTTCTGGAGGTCTTTTGAGCTCGCGTTCATAATACATATATTTTTCATAAAAATCTTTTCTGGAGACTTTTTTGTGTTTATATTCCTCCTAGATCGTTTAACTTCTGCATTAAACTTTACGTGGTGATAGTCCGCGTTAAGTATGTGATTTGAAAACAAGAAGGCCCCACTATATTCCAGCTTCTTAACATTCTCTTAAGAAACTGGCCTAAAGCAAACGATCTTAAATAATTGAATAAAATATTTCTTTATGATAAATATTTGAATAAAAACTTAATTTTGCTTTAGAAAATTTGCTACCGCAATTTTTCATAGATCGGTTGATTAGACAGCAGTAGTTACTTCTGGGGACCATCACAGTAGGCTACTCTACTGCCGACTTTTTGAGTGACCTTGGCAGGAGGCAACTGTCCTATGCGGGTTCTCGTGCCCAACCTAACGGAACGCCACGAAATTTAATGTACCGTAAGTGAACCTCACTTAACCTAGGAATTATATACTAGTGCTTCGATTGAGAGAAAGAAAAATGTGTATGTATTAGTTACACGAATACAAAAAAAAAAAAAAAACATTAAAAATTTTGATGTAAACAAATCATTATATATTTATACAGGGTTTGAATTTTATTAACTCTTATACCTTTTTGTGAATTCCGTTCTAAATCATCGAAAAAATTTTGTTAAAATTCACCAAAAGGTATGAGTTATTAAAATTCCACCCTGTATACATATATAATAATTTCTTTACATAAAAAATATTTAATGCTTTTTTTATCTCCGTGTGACCAATACATACACATTAATCTTTCTCTCAATCGGAGCACTAGTATACTTTTCGCTACTAGATAGAGTTGCTACTCTGAACACTAACAAAATATGTGTGTAAATTTGAAAGATTGTCACGAGATGGCGCTGCAAATCCTTTAATAATTATACTAACCATTGAAAGATGGCGTTGCTAGTCTGAACTACCGTCTGAACTACTATATACCGACATTCCAAATTCCATCAAAGATGGTACAGCCATCATTTACATTGTACACAAATTTGAAATAGCGTTAATAGGTGGCGTACAAGATTTGATAATCATA
The DNA here is from genome assembly GCA_035578155.1 of Brachynemurus nebulosus. NCBI lineage: Eukaryota > Metazoa > Arthropoda > Insecta > Neuroptera > Myrmeleontidae > Brachynemurus > Brachynemurus nebulosus. Next base: position 54,852,086 of record JAPWDM010000005.1, on the reverse strand, counting down.
TATTTTATGTATACTTTTTCAAAAAAATACAGGTTTAAACTTGTATAAATTATCGATGCATATCAACTGACGTCATCATACTATTTTTCTGCTATAAGAGATCGTAGCATAATTCTTCACTCACAATTTGTTTTGAAACTTTGGTTAAAAACATTAAACTTATTGCAGCAAAAAATTCTTTTTAATTGTTAAAAATTTATTATTGAAAATGGAATCCATTACTGCTGGTGCTTTATTTGGAAACAAAGATTTACAGCATGAGATTACGCAATTGAACAATCTTGGTACTGTTAAACGATGAATTAAACGGCGGATATCGAAATTTGAATCATAAAAAAAAAATAAGCGCAAGTCAATTACCATCAAAATTTGATTCATCCAGAATGAAGACAATATTGGAATTATAAACTGGATACATTTCGCTACTGGCGAGATTTGATAATTTAAATGAATAGATGCTGGCGTAGTTGTAAAACAGTTCAAAACTGGATATTATAAATAATGGAACCACTGTACTAACTCACAAATTGCAATTCAAAACGTTAGACCATCTTGAAATTGCAATTCAAAACGTTGGAAATTTCTAAATTAAATGAAAAAAGAATTGTAGTATTTTTGTAAAAACCGTATTATTCGTTACATCTTACAACAGTGATTATTGTATTTCTTCAGTTAATAAATTTTTAATAGTGTACCTATTTTTTAAACTATATTTAATAAAAAAATTTTTTAAAGAAAAATCGATTTTGTTATTTACGCCCATCCCAAAAAATATATCAAAATAATTTTTAATTTTATACCTCAAACTTTATTCGAATATTATAACTCGATGTAAAACTTCACATGATTTATGTATAACTATTTGCTTTTATTAATATTGAATAATTTAAATAAATGAATATTAGTAGAAGAAAAAGTTAGATTTCATTCATATGGCAGATTTTTGTTACCAAAAAGTAATAAGTTTAAAAACAATTATTAAATGTTATAAGAAATTTCTTTAGCGATTAGAGGTCCACGCGATAGCATAAGCCACTCATTTTACATATTTATTTTAATTATTGTAAAAAATATACATTCTTTACATTTAAAATATAAATTGAAATTCGATCTGTACAATACTCCGTTAAAAGTAAGGGTCTCTGCACTGTTAAAAACCATATTTTACAATATGAATATATTTTAAAAAAATCTTATTCTTAATATTTTTAAAACTTAATATCTAATACTGATAGCCTTAAAGTAGTTTTGAAAAACACTTAAAAAATTATCATTTATAAATAAATACTAAAGCATATTATTATATATAAATATTTCTGAACAACGAATTTAAAATTATGTGTAATGCAAAAAAAAGTCACATTCATTTATGTAATTTGACACCACCATCGATAAATACGTATACAGAATGGAAAGTAAATAACTCTCATCGTTTTCAAGAGCGACTCAAGGCCCTCTGTAGACACTAAAACCACAGGAAATTTTTCGGAATTGAGAACATCGCTAATTAACTGACTCCACGATATTTCTGGTTAAATACTAAATCGTGCAGTTCATCTTTTTTTTTTCGCTTTAAGAATCATGTCCATGTATATAATTAACAAGTTTACTTAATTTGAACTATGAAATGTTAATTTTTTTCGGAATTAAGTTGTATTCAATTAATTAACCCTCTCCTGTTCAGCAGTTTTAGATCATTAGTGCTCAACGATACTTTAACAAGTCATTAATAAATTATCTAAATACCTATTGTTTGTACATATGTTCAATTGTGGCAGAACGTCAATGAGACAGTGCAGTTTAATTGCCTATATTTAGGGGCAGATAAGACCATTTGCTATTTTTAATAGCTTATAAGATACACATTACAAAAATTCGTTGTAAGAATGATCATTTCGACGATCTCTTTAACGAATTACTAAAATTATTTAAGAACAGCCGTATGCAAGAAATAATAACACACATAATTTTGAAATATTATATTTTATTAAAAAGTTAACTTTGGTATACAGCTGTTGGAAAATTATACTATTGTTTTAGTTTATAAAGATTTTTAACAACTTATTAAATATTAAGAGTTTATTTTAACGCTTCCAATAGGGTCGTAAGTATAACATTTTACCCGCAATTGAATTACCTATATTTAGGAGCAAGTAAGAACATTACCTATATTGGGTAATTTAGAAAAACGAATGAAAGAGGTACACAAAATATACATGTAATATTTTAATAAAAATGTTTTAAAAGCGAAAACTTTAAATCAAATAATGATCATCTGTATGAAAATGACGAATGAAGAGGGGGTTTTATTACATCAGCCAGACGATACAGATATAATTAAAATGGTACATAGCCACACAGTGATTGAAAAATTATCAAACTGGATCCGCTGAGACTCGAACCCAGGTACCTCGGATTTTTATGTGCCATTTTAATTATATCTGTATTGACTGGATGATGTAATAAAACCCTTTCTCCATGCGTCATTTCTCACGTCACAATTTCCTAAACACATTTTGTGTGTTACATGTTTTGATCAATATGCCTTCAACAAAGCTAGCTAACAATATTTAACTCAGTGTGTACCTATGATGTAAGAATTAACATATTTATGTAACATCATCACGATCATTGACAGCATAACACATCGAGTGCATTATTATGACGTCATTAGTTTTAAAGCATGAATAAGCAAGACTAATCGCGTTTATAGATATTATGTTTTGTTACTTTGTGAGAACATTTGCGAAATGTATAAATTGATCAAATTGTGAGTGCGTTGTTATTATGCTACGGTCTTTTATAGCAGAAAAATAGTATAATGACGTCAGTGGATATACATAGACAATTGATACAAGATAAACCTGTACGATTTTTGAAAAACATACATAAAATATATGATTATCGAACCTTATACACCACTTATTAGCGCTATTTCGAATTTATGTACGGAGTTACATGATGGTTTTACATGATGGAATCTCGGTATAGAGTTCGAGGTGGTTCGGACTAGCAACGCCATCTATTAATGATTAGTATAATTATTAAAGGATTTGCGGCGCTATCTCGTGGCAATCTTTCAAATTTACGCACAGAGTTCGCTAGTGTTCAGACTAGAACGCCATCTAATAGTAAAAGGTATAATTCTTAGGAGGTTCACTTAGGTTCCGTTAAGTTACACCAAGATTCGTTGGGTTCCGTTAGGTTGCGACAAGAACCTGCATAGGACAGTTGCCTCTTGCCAAGGTCACTCAGAAAATCAGCAGAAGAGAAGGAGGGCTCAGAGGCCTCATATTCTTACTACTGACAGTAATATAAATGCAATTAAGAGTATATGTATAACTTGATATTCAGTGATATGCATAATCTTAAGTGTGAGTACTTTGTCATATTTTTGTAAGAGTTTAATCAACTTTTTTTAAAAAAATGTGAGCATTGTGAGACTTTACTCAAATAAAAAAGAATATGTTGCTACATACACACACACATACAAATCTTGGATAAACGCAGGAACGCAGGTCAGCCTTATGTCACAAATAAACTGGACGATAAAATTATTATCTTTTTGTGTTATCTTTTACAAAGGGCTATTCCAATAAGAGTAATAAATTTTTTTTTAAATTTAGATTTATTAACAAAAATGGGTAATTTTTAAGTAAGTAACTTGTTATAATGAAACAGACATATTTTTCTTATTATTATTATGTATTAATATTTAAATAACTATAATTACAATCTGTGTACACAGCCATACAAAAATTTTTATATTATTACAGTGCACGCTGAAAAATTCACACTGCACATTACTTAAATTTTCAAAAAAGCTTCTGACAAAACTTAATTTGCGATAAACACCTATTGGTAATAATAATAATAAACTTTCATCATTGTAAGGAAAATTTTTAATGGTTTTAAACAACTGAACTTATTCATTTTATGTATAAATCAGTATTTATGCATAAGCAAGGGGTACTATCGTGACCCGGACGCCACTTTCAGAGGGGCGCCAAAAGCTAGTAAGAGGGCGTCAAAAGCTAATAGAAGGGGCGCTATTATTTTAATTTTTTTGTGTTTGTCATTAGAATTTTGTTATGTGAAAGTGTAGGGAAATTACGAAATTACTTCCAAGTTATGACTTCAAAGATATAGATACACAAACAAAGCACTGGTGAGCAAAAAAAGGTCGTTATGGCAATCTTTAGGGGAAAATATAAAATACAAATTTACGAGAAAGAATTTTGTCCAAAATTTTAAATACACCGTTATACTACCTAAAATTTTTAAAATTTTAGAAGTTAAGGGGGGGCGTAGATAAAGTGTCATACACCGGGCGCCAGTTATGCTCGCTAGGCTTGGTTGCGCCACTGAATAAATTTATAATTAAATTAAAGAAAGAAGAAATCTTTAATTTGATTTCTTATTTTGCTTAGTGCTGACCTCCTGCAGGTTCAGTTGGCACTAACGTTCATAAAAGGAATGGTATTTTTTAAAAGAAAACATGTTTGTTCTTGCTTCGAATTTTGGTCTGAAATTATAATAATCGTTCAAAAGGTTTTTGTCTAGAAAGGTCGGACATTACACACATCATTTAAAAATTGTTGTTAGTTTTTGTTTCGGTTTAAATTTCGTATTGTGAACAAATAAAACGAATATTATTATTCATCATATAATAATTTTATTATTAGTGTTAAGAAAAATATAGACTTTCGATTAAATTCGATAAAATTGGGATCGCGAGTGCACACGTGGTAATCTCTATCCATCGACCACCCCTTTTCCCGTATTTCCCTTTTGTGTACTACAGTGAACAAGGACGGCGTTCCCGAATTAATCGGTAAGTCTATTTTTAACTTATTTAACGAATCCGTAACTTACCGCCATTTGGAAAAGTATACAGTCCACAGTCGTTTGTCGTAGGTAAACCCGAGTCGAATCGCGATATTCGGATGATTCATAACGACCGGGTTAAACCACATTTTATGGTCCTTCGAGCCGGATCGTTTGTACCTTTACGGATTTTTTCGAATCATTGTCGATTTAGTACAATTCGTTTTATTATTCATTTTCGTATTAATTTGTTTTATCTTTAGATAATTATATCGTTTTCGTATAATTTCGTATATATCGTATTTATCTTTAGGTAAATTTATATTCTTTTCGTAATTATATCGTGTTGTTCGACCATCGCTAGACAAAATTTGTCGTATTTTTATCGATTTTCGTTTCGAATGAAATTTAAAATTTTAATTGTAAGGTATTATAAAATTGCATAATACTATATTGAATCTATTGAAGAACAAACATTGTTATAACTTGTTTACTTTTAAATAAAAATTATTCATTTAAAATAATAAAATTAACTAGGTCATTTTTGTTGATGATCATTTGTTTTGTATTTTGAATTTTGAATTTTAACTGAATTTGACAGTTAACATTATAAACATATGATTTGGTGGGAAAATCATTATTGGTATTTAAATATCAGTGAATGAAGCACTGAGAGTATTAAATTTGAAACATTAACATTAAAGGGTATGACGGGATAAGAATGGCCGGTTGGCCCCCAGACGAAATCTTCAACGGCACTTTGGCTACTATAAGGGCAGCTGATAAGAAGTCTTGTGTGCAAGTTTTAGCCTCATATCTTGGGTAGTTTAGAAGTTATTTGTGATAATATGTATTAAGGCCATGATTTTTTAAACCTTTATATCTCGTAAACTATTACAGATATTGAGATAAACTAAAAACCATTGAGTAGGTCTAAGTTAGTACTATAATATATATTTCTTTCAAATTTTTCCGTTAGTAAACAATCATAGAAAATTCGAGAAGAAAAATAGAAAAACATTTTTTTAGTGGTTCCTTCAGAGTGACAATCACGAAAAAAGTCTCAAATATTGCACATTAGGTCCTGTTTAAGTACTGCAAGTTTCGTTAAAAACAAAGGGGTGGAACAGGGTCAAAAAGGAGAAACCTCGATCGAAGCCACCATCGGAAAAGTGAATTTCATCATTCCGTTATGTTTTTATGCCGTGCGCACAAGATTAATTAAGAACCTGGTGATGTTTTAACGATATGTACTGATATACCTATCATGACTTCCAAATATACAGTGTGTTCAAGGTCATGTGAAGCCAATATATAAATATGTAAAAAAAATTGCTGGTAGGATAGCGGTCATATTTCTTGACCGATAGAGCTGCTATTTGGTATTGTGAGTGTTTATGTCAAGTTCTAGGCTAAATTCATAGATGGAGTTGATTGTCAATATGGGATGAATTCAAAATGGTGACTTTTCATTATCAATGAATTTATTATTATATTATTAAATTATTGCCAGTTTGAAACTATTCAGCGAAAAGAGCTAGTCTACAAACAGCTTAAACATTGACCCCAATTATAATTATTATTCATTCATGTGGTTGTACATGTTACGGATACTTTCGGTAGAATTCAGCGGGTTCGGTTTTTATTAGATGGTGGCTCATAATCGAATTTTTTATCGACTAGTTGTGGTAAACGTCTTGGTTTATCAACATCGAAGACGCATTTATCGGTTCAGGGAATAGGCTCTTGTTCGAAGCCTATTCATAGTCGGGCGAAATTGATTTTTTCGTCTCGATTCGATAACAACCAAAAATACTCGATTGAAGTCTTCATAATAGATAAAATTACTGAAAACCTGCCGTCATCTCAAATCGATACTGCGAATTTAGAACATTTGAGTGATTTACCGTTGGCCGATGATACGTACCATCAACCTGGAGAAATTGATGGTATCTTAGGTGCGGATGTTTTTGGTTCGTTGGTACGTTCAGGCAAGGTAAAGGGTAATACTAATAGTCCTGTCGCCATTCAGACTAGTTTAGGATATATCGTAATGGGAAGTGTGCCGACCGTCGAAAATTGTGCATCAACAAATGCTTTTTGTACCTTTCACTCATTAGAAGATTTAGTTCATCAATTTTGGTCTTTGGAGGATGTGCCATCTCCTGCATTTCTGAATGAGGAAGATGCAGAATGTGAAAAAATATTTTCTGCTAGTTATAGTCGCGATGCAATTACTGGTCGTTATATGGTACTCTTGCCATTTCATACAAATCCTGATCAATTAGGAAATTCTTATGAAGTAGCTCGTCGTCGTTTCTTGTCGTTAGAGAAAAAATTAGAAGCTTCCCCTTCATTTCGTGTCGCTTATAATGAGGTGATGCAAGATTATCTCGATCAAAATCATATGTCTCTAGTTCCAAATGACAATATAAAGGATAAATCATATTTTATCGCACATCATGGTGTTTTTAAACCAGGTTCAACGTCTACCCCATTGAGAGTGGTGTTTGACGCTGGAATGAAAATTGATAATTTAGTTTCATTAAATGATTTGCTATACTGTGGTCCCAAGCTGCAAACAGATTTACTTAGTTTGTTGTTGAATTTTCGTTTATTCCCCGTCGCTTTAACTGCAGATGTTAGGCAGATGTACCGGCAAATACTAATCCTAGAAGAGCATCGAAAATATCAACGCCTATTATGGAGATTTTCACAAGAAATGCCACTATCAATTTATCAAATCAACACTGTTTGTTTTGGTGTAAAGTCATCCCCATTCTTAGCGTTAAGAACTGTTCAACAATTAGCACAAGACGAAAAACATCGATTTCCTTTTGCTGCTTTATTGGCATCTAACAATTTTTATGTCGACGATTTTGTATGTTCGGTCGAAAATGAGGAAATGGCTGTAAAGGCGTACAATGAATTAGTAGCGTTGTTCAAGGCAGGAGCTTTTGATTTAGTAAAATGGGTTAGTAATTCGGCGGACGTGATGCGTCAGATTCCCGATTCAGAGAAAATAACAGAATCCCTAAATTTCGATAGTAACTTCAAAGTTTTAGGTTTGGAATGGTTCGCAGCTCAGGATTCTTTTTCGTTTAAATTGGGAGAATTTGATAACCGGTGTACAAAACGAAATGTACCCTCAGTTATCGCTCAAATTTTCAACGTCATAGGTTTTATTGCACCGGTCTTGATGTTCGCCAAATTATTGTTGAGAGAATTTTGGAAACTGAAAATCGATTGGGATCAGTCTCCTTCTCGGTCGCTTGAGAAAATGTGGTTGGCATTTCATACGGAGTTAAAATTATTGTCGAATTTTAAAATACCCGGACATCTACTAGTTTTTAAAAATATGTCTGTATCAATAATTGGGATGTGCGATAGTAGTGAGAAAGGCTATGGAGCTCTCATATATTTTCGAACACACAATGACAATGGAGTGAATTGTTCATTAGTGTGTGCCAAATCAAAGGTAGCCCCTTTGAAATCGTTGTCGATTCCAAGATTAGAGTTGTGTGCAGCTCTGTTGCTATCTAAATTGCTTCGTTTCGTTTTAAATACATACAGCAACAAAGTGAACATAACTAGAATTGTCGCATTATCGGATTCCACGGTGGTTTTAAACTGGATAAAGTCGTCGCCTCACCGGTGGAAAACTTTTCTCGCAAATCGAGTGGCCAAGATTCAATCGAATATAGCCGTTGAACACTGGTGGCATATTCCAGGTCAATTCAATCCTTGTGATTGTTTGTCGAGAGGAATGCGTCCGTCTGAATTCTTATCGAAATCTGATTGGTTAACAGGTCCCTCATGGCTTTCGCTGGAAGAATCACAGTGGGCCGATTAAGAAAATTGAGGAGTTCAATGTCTCATGCCCGGAAGAAAAGACAGTGTCGTTGCTGGTAACCAGAGGGGTTGTTTCTCCAATTTACGAAATGATTCACAGATTTTCGTCTTGGAAAAAGCTTGTTTTCTCGGTAGTTTATGTATTAAGATTTTTAAAAATTGTGCCTTTAAGGAATTCCATGGAACCGGCTGATATTGATGTAGCTGAACATTACTTATTGAAGGCCGTGCAATTCGTGCATTTTAGTAATGAGATACAATTATTAGATAAAGGTAATAATTGTTCGCCTTATCTTCGCAAACTAAGACCATTTATGAAAAATGGAATTTTACGTGTTGGCGGTCGTTTGTCGAATGCGAATATAGAATATGACCACCAACATTCGATTTTATTGCCTCAACACGATCATTTTGTAAATCTATTAGTGGATTATTATCATCAGCAAAATTTGCATACAGGACCGTCACTTTTGCTATCTCTATTAAGGCAAAAATATTGGATTTTGTCGGCACGTAATATTGTTCGCAAACGCATACATTCATGCAATTTTTGTTTTAGGCATCGCCCTCAAGCGGTTTTTCCTTTGATGGGGGATTTACCGACTCCACGCGTAAACCTTACAAAGGCATTTTTACACACCGCAACGGATTATTGTGGCCCATTTCGTATTACAATGTCGCGGCATCGAGGCGTGCGTTCACAAAAGGCGTACGTCTGCCTATTTATTTGTCTTTGCACCAAAGCAGTGCATTTGGAACTATCGTCGGATTTATCCACAGGTGATCCTGAAGCTTTATGCCCAGCGCATTTCTTAACATTGACGCCATTGCAGTCACTGCCATCCATTGACGTGACGTCACAACCTACACATCTTTTACGTCGTAAAACTCTGTTGGATCAATTGGTCCAATCTTATTGGAAGCGTTGGCACATAGAATATTTGTCTAGCCTTCAAATGAGACAAAAATGGAATACTCCTGCGTTAACAGTTAAACCAGGAATGGTGGTTGTAATAATTGTCGAAAATATACCCCCATTGCAATGGCCATTTGGAGTAATTGAAGAGGTTTTCCCTGGTTCGGACGGAGTTGTTCGAGTACCTACCGTTCGAACAAAGGGCAAGGTCTATAAACGACCCGTCGTCAAACTGTGTCCTTTGCCGACACAATAAAATCTTTGTTAAAATTTTCGATATTAAAATTTTTCGTATCGTAGAATAATATTATTTTAATTTTCGTGTCGTTAAAGAAAAATTTGTTTCATAAATTTTTATTTTGTTTAAGAATTTTCTTCAGTTAAATTATTACCTATTTGAGGCTTGAGAAAAATACAGTGGCCATCCAATGGTACGTACTCCGATTTTACGTAGTGACGTCAGCGATTAAGTGGGGTTCTCCTCTCACAGATATGTTGTTGTTTGTCTGTGTTGGTGAAAATTTATGTACCAAGCCAGAGTCAGGGCCGTAGGTAATACTGTCTGAGGGTCTCGTAGCCTTTACAAATTTTAAAATTTCACTGCAGATATATATGCACATATTCTGTATACGTAATATGTAAAATGCAAATGCAAAATGCTTAACGTAAAATTCTAGAATATTCTAATCGTCAACTAGCAGAGATATCAAAAAACAGACTTCACCGTTGAATTGGTCATTAAAAATGAGATCAAACAGTGTAGTTTGACAAAAATTCTAGAATGTTCTATTTGTCAACTAGCAAAGATATTGAAAAATCAATTGTACCATTTAATTGTCCATTGAAAAAGAGGTCCAATTACACATTTTGACAAATGTTCTGGAATATTCTATTCGTCAACTAGCAAATATATTCAAAACAGACGTCGCCATTGTATTGGCTACCAAAAAAGAGACCGAATAACACATTTTGAGAAATGTTCTAGAATATTCTATTTGTCAACTAACAAAGATATTGGAAAATCTACTGCACCACTTAATTGTCCAACCGAAATTAAACTAATGTAAGCCAAATGTCCGATTTTGATAAACAATTTTTGCGATTTGACGAATAGAATATTCTAGAATATTTATCAAAATGTGCTATTCCGTCTTTTATTCGATGACTAATTAAATGGTGCAATCGATTTTTCGATATCTTTGTTAGTTGGCGAATAGAATATTCTAGAATTTTTGTCAAAATGCGCTGCTTAATCTAATTTTTAGTGCCCAATTCAATAGTAAAATTTATTTTTTGGTGTCTTTGCTAGTTCACGAGTAGAATATTCTAAAATTTTTGTCAGCTTCCACTATTTGGCGTCTTTTACGCTGATGAATGCGATAGTGAAGCTGATTTTTCGACAGTTTTCTAAAAGTCATCACTCATATTCATTAGTACAACATTCGATTTCCTTTGTCTACACAACCGAATTTTAGGTGTAAATTGTCTCTTAAGATTATATTGTTTTAAATAAGTTCAGATAAGTAATGTTTACCAACCCCCGAAACAAAAGTTTACCGACGCCCCTTATCTTCCGATTTTACGTACTTCCCCTTAAATTTGCACCGACCACTACGTAAAATTGGATTTGTGGTGTATGCATCTTTGCAAAATTACTTAGGTATATGTTTGAACTTTCGTTTTTAAGATCATGCCTCAAACTCATTCTGGTTAAATTTATTAATGTAAATTGATATTATTTGAATTTATATAATGTTTCTTTGGGTTTAGTGTTTGGTATTTTGAAATTTATTTGATTGGAAAACCATATTTCCAATGTCGGGGGGAAATGGTTGCGCCACTGAATAAATTTATAATTAAATTAAAGAAAGAAGAAATCTTTAATTTGATTTCTTATTTTGCTTAGTGCTGACCTCCTACAGGTTCAGTTGGCACTAACGTTCATAAAAGGAATGGAATTTTTTAAAAGAAACATGTTTGTTCTTGCTTCGAATTTTGGTCTGAAATTATAATAATCGTTCAAAAGGTTTTTGTCTAGAAAGGTCGGACATTACACACATCATTTAAAAATTGTTGTTAGTTTTTGTTTCGGTTTAAATTTCGTATTGTGAACAAATAAAACGAATATTATTATTCATCATATAATAATTTTATTATTAGTGTTAAGAAAAATATAGACTTTCGATTAAATTCGATAAAATTGGGATCGCGAGTGCACACGTGGTAATCTCTATCCATCGACCACCCCTTTTCCCGTATTTCCCTTTTGTGTACTACAGTGAACAAGGACGGCGTTCCCGAATTAATCGGTAAGTCTATTTTTAACTTATTTAACGAATCCATAACTTAGCGCCATTTGGAAAAGTATACAGTCCATAGTCGTTTGTCGTAGGTAAACCCGAGTCGAGTCGCGATATTCTGATGATTCATAACGACCGGATTAAACCAAGGCTTTTGAAAAAAGGAGAAAATTTTTTGTCAATGATTGTCTGTAAAATGGTAATAACTAACTGATTATTGATTAGTATTATAATTTTGATAGAATATAAAAATTAAGGGCCTGTCAAATTAAGTTTAATAAACAAGATTCAATGGCTAAATATAATTCCAGCTTATTTATGACAGCAAGGTTTACTACGTTCCGGCGTTTTCCGAGATTTGTATGTGTGTGCTTATATAACAACATATTCTTTTTTACTTGAGTAAAGTCTCACAATGCTCACATTTTTAGAAAAAAAGTTGAGTAAACTCTTACAAAAATGTGAAACAGTACTCATACTTAAGATTAGGCATGTCACTGATTATTTATTAAGTCACTCTGAATTGTACTTTAGCTACAAAATCAACGGAAAAATAATTCGCATTAGCATTTGTTTAGCCGTAATTTATTTTTTTTCTGAATTCTCATGAAAGGTGCACTGTTTAATCAAATACTGGTGTACTTATTGTTATTTTATTAAATTGTAAGCAAATTATTGTTTATTCACTCTACAAATTTCAGGTCTGCAAAAAAATTCGTAATTATACATAATCCAATACCATATTTCTATACCCAAGACCAAATGTTGTAACAATTCCATTCTTTAACTACAAATTTAGTTTGTTTACAATCTTTATTAATATTTTATTTTCACTATCAACAATCTGAAAAAAAATTATAATATTTTTTTTTTTTAAATTCGTTTGAGTTTTCTGTTTGAAAATGAACTCACGCGACGGTTCGAAATAATACTGTCACAATTTCAAAAATAAAAGTGGTATTTTGGGAAGTGAAATATTTGTTTATTATTTACAAATATGAAATACCATAAAATAATTCTCAAATCTATTAATAGTCTATTTATTATTTAAAAATGTGTAAAAATAAATAAATTGAAATGCATTTGTTATTTAAACGAATGTAAACAAAATATCAAAAAAATTTAAAATATAATATTGTTGGTTTGCTCAAAGATGTATGTATCGATGATGAACAATACTGTTTGATGCACAAATGATAAACGTAGGCATTACAATGTGTCGTTACTGGCATCTGTTACTTAAAAATGATTGGAATTTCAAATACACCTGTCGCAGCATCCTGCATAACATAGCGAATTTCAGTTTATAAAAATTAGTTTTTCTCAGATACTAGTTGACATACAATAATAGTTTCACAATTTTATGAGGTGAGTTTGAAATATTTCACTTTTTTATTCTTCATTTAACTTCACTTCTACCTAGACTTCACATACAGCGCATGTCTACATCCTACCTAAACCTACTGCGCACATATACATTTAATGTGACAAAACCTATTTTATGTGACTTTTTCTCCTCTTTCCAATGGTTTAAAAAAATTTCCCACAAATGTTTTAATAAATGAAAATTTTGGCAAAAAACTAATTTTTTTCAAGAACAAAAATCATGTTCCGGGCATGGGACATGTCTAGCTAACGAACTTGTCCAACGGATATATATATATATATATATACATATAAATTTTAGTGAATATTATTTCCGGTTTCTAGGGACCTCAAAACAAATTACTGTTATAGTCCCGGATCATGACGTGGCTGTAATAGCTGATTTTTCGATTCGAAAATTCGCTAAGATGGAATTTATTGTCCAAAAAAGGTTTCTTTAAAAAACTACACTAGGGTAAAAGACCCCATTGTCGATCGGGGTTATAAGTCCGATCAGTTTTGACATTTATATCTTAATGAAGTTATTTCTGAAAGAAACCTTTGATAAAAAAAATTATTATTAATAGAATGATTATTTTTCAATTTAAATTCACCTCACATTTAATGCCTCCTCACTTAATTTAAGAAATACATATATATATATCGAAAAATTTTTGTTGAATTCGTGAATTTTTAATATGATGGATGATCATTATTCAAAACACATGAGTTATAAATTGTAACATTTTTCACCGAATTTTTAAAGTTATTAGCATAATAAAAGTATACAAATAATTGTTATTAGTCCACTTAAGAGATTAGGATAGCTAAATTAAATTTTATATGCGTTAAATATTATTTGTATGACTGATTCTTCTTGGGATCTGAGTTTTACAGTTAGGTACCGCATTTTGAGAATTATATATTGCATATCTATTTTATAAACATTTTTAATTAATTTTTGGGTTTAAAACATTTAACTAACCGTTTTTATAATTTCACTTTAATATTTTATTTATTTCAGAACGTAAAATCAGTTGAAAAATAATTAATAATGAATTAAAACTTCGAAATTGAAATAAAAACGTCAGACATTTAGATTTGAAACAACATAAATATATACGTCATACACTTAATTTAACTGTTTAAAAATTCACAATGGCGTATAGATAAGTTAGAATCATGTTAGAATGTACACAATGTTTTTTAAAGCATAATTAGATGGCGAAAGAAAATACAGTATTTTAGTAGTTTATTTTATCGAATATTTAAACTCTTCTGTCATTGCTGCTATGTTTCACAAGGTGTCATTCTGTGATACTCTATGACACAGACTGACCCCTTGTAGTGGATAGAGTGTCAAAGTGGCTGGAAGAGAATGGTTCAAATATTCGATAGTATAAGGTTTGTACTACTGTACGTGATGTACATTAATGCGCGATTTTTCATAGGGGTCAGTGTATTGATCTTTCAAAGGAGGTTAATATTTTCTGTCCGCTTTTTCATAGACGTCAACAAATTATAAAACAAAAACATTAATAAATCAAAATTTTTGGGTTATATTTTCTTAAAAACATATCCATTGGATTAAAAAAACTCGGTTTCATACTTATTAAGAAAAAAAAAATGGGTGTTTTGTTCATTTTTTAATTTTTTTAAGCTAATTTAATGATACAGCTAAAAATAGTGATCGGTCATCGGGTCTCTTACCCTACTTTAACAATATTATTTAATGTACATCTAACGTCATATGTCCTTCGTCCATCGTGTTGCATCAACAACTACGGCAACTACTGTCCCATGCTCATCTAGTCAAAAACTTAAATAATAAAAACTACCCTTACCAGACACCCACATATATATGGATTCTTATATGGGTATATATATATATATATATATATATATATATATATATATATATATATATATATATATATTATGTAAAGTATTATTTATTTACTACTCATATTGTTACTGTTGGCGTTCCAATGAAAATTTTCGAAACTCTTTTAATTTTATATATTATATATTCGCGAGTGTTCTTTCTCAACCTCGTATAACAAAAATCACAGTTTTCAGGAAACACAAAAAACATATTAAATACTGTATTTTTATCACTATGAATTTAAGATTTATGTATGTTACACTTTTTGATGTTTGCTACCTATGTAGACATGAAGCAGACATTTAAATATTTTAAATTACAAGCTATCGATGTTTTTAGTAAATACGAGTTTGCTGCCCACTTTTTTTTTCAATATACGAGTTTGTGAAATAAATCAATTGTTTTTTCTTTTTGCATATTCCGATAGTCTAACCAGTAACTTAAATTTTAAACGCGTTTTTCTCGAAATTACATTTTTCAAAGGACAATGGGCAAAATTGCCCCCCAGCCCCCACTGGTGAGATATATATTTTCTGAAAGCCCCTTCCTAGTAGGTCACAAATATATCCATCTTAGGTATAGAGAACCTGGTCTTCAAAAGTTCTGACGTGCAATAGGTTTTGCATACTCCATGTGGCCATTTCTTAAGGAAACGATGTGTGTTGACCTGCAGCAGACATTAGAGTCTCCTTCGGAAGGGTACACTTCGGACTACATTATTTCGGCAATCTACCAAAGAGTTTGTCAGAAATCGACAACGGTAGGATTCCCAATGTACAGGTCTGAAGCCATTCGGTACGTCTTCTGCTACAGGCCACGTGAAAAAACGAGGTTAGGCCACTTGCCAGGAAAGTGGTTTTACACAGTGATAGGACGGCCCACGGCATGTCTCATAACCCATTTGTACCTATACAGATTATCCCGTTTGGCTATGGCCACATGCAGACTTTTTGTGCATTTGACGCCCTATAACTTTGAAGGCCAGGTTCTCCATGAACGTGCCCTTTGGCAAAGTTGGGCTACCTGACCAGGGCTGTCGGTCGGCACCGGTCCCAATCTTGGGCGCTAGGGGACAGCTGCCCATATACTTTTGCCCATTGTCTTTTGCTACGATTAAACTCGAAGCCAAATTATCCGATCGATTTGATCCCTACTGCAACTTCTTTTATATAATATATTGTTGTATAATTATATTAGTTGTTTCTAGTAAATACGAGGTTACAATCCACTTTTTTTGTATAGAATTATAAGGATAGGAAATTATGCTTAGAGGTTATAATTGTCAACTAAAAAAGACAAAGTGGCAACTATAAATCATTAAATAATATTTATTTTATCTCAGTAGATTTGAGTCGAAGAGTCCCAAAACCATCTAATTAACATAAATAAGAATGTTCAGGAAACACAAAAAACTGTTTTCTCACTTATAATAACGATTTTGATGTGCTTTTTACCATTAAATTTTTAGGAAAAACCATAGTTTTTATAAATAAATAATAGCAACGATACCACTCATCAATAATTAGTAAATAACGATTAAAAATTATAATTAATTACTTTTTCAGCAGTTTGCTTTAATTAGATGGTTTTGAAACGGTTGATTTTGTAATTAGCTACTTTTGCAACAGTAACATTAACAATTAGACACTTTTGCAGTAGTAACACTAACAATTAGACACTTTTGCAACAGTTTATTATTCTTTCAATATAGGTTTTAAACAAAACAATATTCGTACAAATCTGTCTATTTACATCGTAGTACAACGTCTTTTTTATCATAACTTATGAAAACTAAGATATTTTCCTATAATTTAGTAGAATATTCTCCCATAAAACAAGTCTCTTTACTGTAATTTAACAGTAAAACTTAAATCAGAACTGCGATTTTTCACACAATTTTATTCTGTACACATTCGCAACCTGTTATATTTGACGAAAAATCAATTGCACCATATAAAGAGGCCAAGCACCATTTGACGAAAAATCAATTGCACCATTGAAAAAGAGGCCAATTGGCATATCTTGACAAATGTTTTGGAATATTCTATTCGTCAACTAGCAAAAATATCCAAAAGCAGACATCATCATTATCGTCAACTAGCAAAGATATCAGTAAAAGAGCGGTATGGGTTCTGTCGCACACTACCGCGTGAAAAGTATGGGGACACCCTGACCCAGGAGTGTGCCCACACTTTTGACGCCGTACTATACTTAATGTTGTGGTACACTGCCGTGTTAAACATGTGGGCACCCCCCTCCCCCTGGGTTAAGGTTTCCGATCACTTTTTAAAGCGTACTGTACTTATTTTGTGGACGTACAAACCTTGACTTTGACTCCGACATGCGCTCGCTTAAATAAGTACAGTACGCTTCAAAAAGTGATCGGACACCTTGCCCCAGGGGTTGCTCACACTTTTGACACGGCAGTGTACCACAACATTAAGTATAGTGCGGCGTCAAAAGTGGGGGGCACCGCCCCCCCCTCCCCTTGGGTGAGAGTGTTCGATCACTTTTTGAAGCGTACTGTACTTATTTATATATAATATATACTTGTTTATATAATAAATAATATTTACCGGCGCCTCAAATAAAAGTTTACCGACGCTCCCGATCTTCCGATTTTAAGTACTTCCCCTTAAATTTGCACCGACCACTACGTACTATTGGATTTGTGGTGTAGAGTACCTGCGAACTCTAGTGTCAGATAGTTGTATCTTGGTCAAGTACGAGGGTATGCTGATAAAAATGTTACTATTTCAAAAAATAATTTTACACAAACTCGTATATCATATACCAGGTTTTGTCAGAAAACTAAATTAGGTTATGATATACGAGTTTAAATTTTATTGGATTAAAATTTTTTCCATTAACTCAAAACCGCCAAAAAACGTTATACGAGGTTGAGAAAGAACACTCGCGATATATTATATTTCATATTTTATTATAAAATATGATATCTTTTTGTAGTTTAGCAATATATTTCCTCATAAAACACGTCTCATTGCTGTTAAAAGTTTAATGTGAAAACTGTGCGACTAAATGGTAACATAATTCGTCAGAGGCAGTTCCACAAAATTACAAAATATGATAAACACCTCATAAGCAATCCATGATTATTCATGAATTTTCATATTCAAATTCATGTTTGTTTTGTTTCAAATGAAATTACGTAGTTCGGCTCTGAACCCCTCTCCCCCAAGTATTTCAGCGTAGCTTTTTACATAACCCCTGCTTCCCCAACTAGGCTACGTAGTTTATGGACGCTCCCATATGACAAATTATATCCAACACGATATGATACAATGGAAATTTTTAAATTTTTACACTCTCCTATAATTTGTGTTCGTCTCTATAAGGTTATCAAACGTAACTGACAAGGAAAGAGTAAGAAGTCGAAAATTCAAAAAATCTGAAACTTTGTCAGTATATAGAGGGTGGCTACCTTATAACATAAAAAATATCAGTTGCTGCTAAAAAACGTTTTAAGGGGTGAACTACCCCTTCAAAGTTGGAACACAAAAATTTAAAAGTCGATGAAATTTTGTTTATACGTACCTTAGAAAGTTCTTGTAACAAATATAACATTATTTTTTACATTTACACATTTTTAAGTGTTGAAGCCACCCCTCAACTATGTACTTAAAGATTTAAAATTAATGATATTTTGTTTATATATACTATACAGAGCTCTAATAATAAATATAACCTTATTTTTTGCATCCACAAATTCTTAGTAGTTGAAACCACCCCTTCATATGTGTACTTAATAAATTAAAAATTGATGATATTTTGTTTATATATACTATATAGAGCTGTAGTAATAAATATAACAATAATTTTTGCATCTATAAATTTTTAGGGATTGAAATTACCCCTTCATATGTGTACTTAAAAATTTATAAATTTACAATATTTTGTTTACATATACTATACAGAGTTTTAGTAATAAGTAATAAATATAACATTATTTTTTGAATCCACAAATTTTCAAACCACCCCTTCAAGTGCGTACCAAAAAATTTAAAAATTGGCGATATTGTGTTTACATAGAGACCTAACGATAAATATGACAAAAGATATGAGACCTGACAAAATTTTGTTTACTTATACAACAAACACAACAATCTTACAAAAAATATAATAATATTGTGTAAAATTAGCAATACAAATAGCTTTTAAATAGTGTACTAGACTACTGTGTAGTACATGTAAACAAAATTTCGTCAATTTTTGTTTCTAATTTTTTAATTTGGTAAAGGATATTTCACCCCTATAAATGTATGGAAGCAAAAAAAAAAAAAAAAAAATATGTATCCATTTTTATGTGATATATTATGTGAATAAAATCTCGAAATTTTTAAATTTTCAAGTCGACAATTGAAGGGGTAGTTTCACCCTCTTAAAAATGTGTTAAAAACTGTTATTCAATATGGAAACTAACATTACACCTGGAACAAATGCCGAAAATCAAAAGTTTTTTCCCTATTTTCAATCTGATAGCGGCAGCGCTGAAAGTGGTGAAGAAAGTATTCAACCAAATAGAAAGCGATGTAGCGGTAAAAATTGATTGTAAAAAAATATGAGAGTTGTGAGGACGCAAAAAAGCTTGGAAAGAAGAAAACGTGTGCTCTATTCAGGGGTGTATTTCCCAAAAGGCGAACTAGGCGAATGCCTAGAGCGGCAAATTTTGGGGGAAGAATATAATTTTTAGTATACACAAGTCTTTTTTTTGCTCGTCACTTATTCCTTGATAGGAAAATAAGAAATGAGAGTTTTTTTTTGTTGTCATTTATTATTTGATAAGAAAAGGAAAAAAGTGAGAAAGTTATTAAGGTATTTATTTATGTTTTTTTTTTTTTACGAAAAAGCAGGGGTAGCGTTTTTTACAGTACTTAGGGCGGCATTTAGAGTAAATCCGTCCCTGGATCTATTTATTACACGCACGATATAGAAGAAGGGAACAAAATATATTATCGATACAACAAAGTAAAACGTCGTGGACCACAATGCTCAGCAGTTGCATATTTCTTAATTGACTCCTTTCTGAATGCAATTTTATTAATTCGCACCAACACAAATCATGACCATGATTTAAAAAATTCCATTTCAGTAGTAAGGATTGGCCGGAGCTAAGCCCTCCTTCCCTCCTGCCGACTTTTGAGCGACCTCGGGAGAAGGTAGAGCTATTGGGGCGGGTCTAGGAGCTACCGGCGTTGGGTGGAGTAATGTGAACGTAAATTTTTTGTTATCTAACGGAACTCAACGGAACTGGGTCTAACCTGACGGAACTCAACGAAACTTGATCTAACTTAACGGAACCCAACGGAACTTGATCTAACCTAACCTAACCTAACCTAACCTAACAAAATTTTTTCTAACCTAATCGAACCTAAGAATTCAAAAATTCCCTAACAGATGGCGCAGCCACCTTCGAGCCCTGTAAATTCCAAGTTTTCACTACTAGATGTCGCTCGTAGTCTGGATACTAGCGATCGCTGTGTGTAAGTTTGAGAACTTGTCAACAGATGTTACCGAAAATCCCCTTTGATAGTTAAAAGATGGCGTTGCTAGTCTGAATCACCGCGAACTCTGTACCTTGATTCAAAATTCCATGAAAAAAACAGCGTTGCTAGTCTGAACCACCGCGAACTCTGTACCTTGATTCAAAATTCCATGAAAAGATGGCGTTGCTAGTCTGAACCACCAGGAACTCTGAATTTCCAATCTTCATTATTGGTACAACAGGCAAAAATTGAAAATTTCATCCTCTATGCCTATTTGTCAGTATATCAGAAAAAAAAGATGATTTCCAAATGTTGTTCGAGGCGCTTAAAGATAAAGTGCGTTCTTTATTTTCGGTAGTATTAAAACCGACTGTTTTAGTATGTGATGCTGCAAAAAGTATTCAAAATGCTTTTACTGAAGTTTTTGGTAATGAAATTGTAGTGAGAAATTGTTGGGCTCATGTAAAAAGAAAAACGTAAGCTCAAATAAAAACCATAAAACACAAACAGATCCAAAAAAATTTACTGTCCGATATCGATGATTTGCATTCTATAACGAGTACTAAAACCTTCACTGCAACTTCACAAGCAGCTTGTTGAAACACAAAGATCAAGAAGAGTTATTGAATATTTTAAAGAGCAGTGGTTGGTATAAAATCCAAATTGGTACTTAGGTGCAAGTCCTATATACGAATAATGCTTTAGAATCCATATAATAAAAGCGAAATACCACTCATTCACTCATCACAAAATCTCCAAAACCACAATACCTACAAACTTGAAATTTGGCATGTAGGTCCCTATTAGGTCGCAGGCGCTCGCTAAGAAAGGGTTTGGCAAAATTTTTTGCCTAACCGTTGAAATTTACGAAAAACCGTAAAATATCAATTTTTTATTACTGTATACAGCAATCTATGGACGATTTATAAAAAAAAAGATCATACAAATTTTAAATAGGTGGTAAGTATTTGAAAAAAAATAATTTTGGAATTTTAGAAATTAAATATCTACAGTTACTAATTTGCACATACTAATTCGTACTGACATTCTTAATTTGAATGTATTTGATCTAAAGGGCATAGGCGGGTAAGATAGGGAAAACGGCCCTTGACGCAAAATTGATTGTTTTTATAGGAAATAATACTTCTTAGCCCCAGATACATTCCTGCCAAATTTCAACCCTCCGAGGCTAATAGTTTATGAATACACAAACAGACAAAAATTTTCAAAAATAATTTTTTGGGCGAAATTACTAAACCGATTTATTTGAGTTTAATATATATTGTGTACCCACCTTAGGCGAAGTAATAAAAAAAAATTAACGTTATATCCCTTTATTATACTAATTTTTTTAAATTATTAAAAAATTTTACGATAAACTAGTTTAAATTTACGAAAGTCCAACACTATCTGCCGTTTGTCTTTTTTTATCAATAAAACAAGGTAGACATTGATTTCTCTTTTGTTAGAGTTTTCTCCCTTGTAAGACGTCAAGTGAAACATTGTTAGCTCATACACCACGTCTTACGATGTCAACAATTTCATACAAAGTTGATTAGCTGTCAAAATAGTATACCAGTTGGTTATTTCGTTATAATTCCCCATGACCCGTCATCGTGTTAACAAAATATGACAGACGGCAGATAAAGCTAGACATTTGTCTAAGCTTGTTTGTCGTAGTTATGAACGTATGTAATTTTATTACAGAAAAAATCCACTTTCTGCACCTCCTTAAGAAGTGCAATAAAAACATCAATGAGAGGGACGAGCTACATATTGCGTACAATTGTACACTACTTTCTTCAAGTTAGTTATATGTACATGTAATATCTACAACAGGTTTTAGCCGGATTGTTGTTATTACTATACATTGTTGGAGTTTTTTGTTCCATTTTATTAAGTTAATGTTTATTATTATTAAAGCAATATAACATTTAAGACGTATTATTGTTATTATTAGTATCTTTATTTGAATAAAGTTTCTAAATTTTAATTAGTAAGTATGCTGAGATAATTTTATTGATTTCGTTCAAATATTCAGATTCATGGTAAAATTAACCTTGAAAATTATTTTTTAGCAAGTTAAACCATATTTTTTATAACAGCTAAAAATATATATTTTTTAGACCGTCACAGGAACTCCAACAACTGCAATTCAGGGGGGAAGAGAACATTTTATTGCACTCCTTAGAGTTCTACTGTGTTTTAGAAATAAGGCAGATGCTTTACTTTATGGTCCTTTTTATACATAAGTAATATATGTAGTACCGAACATGACATGCATTTGTATTGAAAAATTACTATGTTCTACCAACTAAAATTTTTCTATAAAAATATATGTTATAGAGTACTAAGAGACAAATTATTGAACAAAAAATGGTGGGTGTCGCTAAGGCGTAAGTACCAAAAAAAATTTTCTTAAATTTAAAAATTTAAAAAAATTAGTATAATAAAGGGATATAACGTTAATTTTTTTTTATTACTTCTCCTAAGGTGGGTACACAATATATATTAAACTCAAATAAATCGGCTAAGTAATTTCGTCAAAAAAAATTTTTCTTGAAAATTTTTGTCTGTTTGTGTATTCATAAACTATTAGCCTCGGAGGGTTGAAATTTAGCAAGAATGTATCTGAGGCTAAGAAATACTATTTCCTATAAAAACAATTAATTTTGCGTCAAGGGCCGTTTTCCCTATCTTACCGGGCTATGCCCTTTATTCAAACTTAATTAATTATTTGCTATTATTGGTCCTGTAAATTTATTTACTTATTCTAATAATCCTATTTACTGTTACCAATACAGAAAACAAAGCCAGTGTAAGATTGATGCCTACTATTTTTATGTATATTACCAAAATAAATGTGTTTACAATTTTTTAAAATACATAACAGATAATTAGAACATCTTCAAGCAAAACATTACAAAGATATGACTATGATGAGGATGAGATGATATGTGTCATAGCAGTGATTCTCTCGCGGAGCAAACTCTTTCATTTTTCTCTATCGTATCTCAAATTACGAAGATATAATTGCTTTAAAATTTAATCTGGTATCGAAGAAGCAATTACAAAACAAAAAAGAATATTAAGTATCAAAACTTGAGTTAATAGTATTATTCAGCAGCAATTTTTAATTTTTTTTTTTTTTTTTTTTTGTTATTAAAATAAAATTCTTAAACTCCTTAAATTCTGAATAAGGTAGCCATTTTTCAATTGGAAATAGTTATTCCTATTGTCAGTTATGGAAAAGCAAATTATTATAGTCAACCAAAAACAAACCCATTGCCGAATAATAAAAATTCCTGGCGATGGCGCCTGCCTATTCTCCTCCCTTTCCTATTTGACGTACGGCCATGTCTTAATGGCTGCTCAAATTCGTGCTAACATTGTTAGTCATGTGTCAAATAACTGGGAAAGATGTAGACTTTTTACTCAGGAGCAATCGGGATCTCCTTCTATTACAAAACGTCGGTATGTCACCGAAATGTCTAGACCTCACACCTATGGTACAACGTACGAACTTAAGACGGCGGGAGAGATATTCCCTTATGAGTTTGAAGTATTTTAGGGTGGCATTCTTCTTGCTACCTTTGGGGAAGCACTACAAGGAGTTAAACGAATCCGATTCACAGGAGATTTTAATGCAGGACATTTTGATGTTTTAATTCCGTTGGCTGAATCCACAAATCCTGGTGCCGTTCAACAATCACATACTACCAGCAAGCCAACGGAATGTAAAATAAATTTCGCCTGCAATCTCTCACACCTTTTACCTTGCGCTAATACCTAGACGAAGCTGCTCTCTCTCCTAGCACATAATTTAACGAAAAAAGAGAAAAAACGAAGAAAAAGATTTGCAGGTGCGATCAGGAAAAAACATTTAAGGCAAACTACAGAGGCTGTACAAAGGTATACCCAAAAACATCCTGAAATAAATCAAGTTGCTACAGCTAAATATAACAGAAAGGTATCACAAATAAAATTACTGCCTTGGACTAATAAGTGTTTATCCGGTTATAAATATGAACCCCATATCGATTACTCCAAGGACAAAGTTGTTGACCTTGGACCGCGTTTACCCTGTACTTGGTATCGGGATAAAACTCCTGGAATGTGCTGTAATAGCGGTAAAGTTCAACTTCCAAGTCTTGAACCCGGAACCCTTACACAGCCTCCTTACACACAAGCATCCAATGGCAGAGCATTTCTGCTACCCGGAAGTATAACAGATGCTTCCAGATGATATCTTTTGGGGCCAGAGAAGTGAGGGAGACCAATTTCATGCCAACGTTTAAAGTACAGGGGCAGGTCTACCACAGAATAGGCAGCCTTATGGCGAGAGCCGCCATTAACAGCAGCCATCATTTCTTTAGAAAAGAGAAATACCACTCATTCACTCATCACGAAATCTTCAAAACTATAATACCTACAAACTTGAAATTTGGCATGTAGGTCCCTATAGGGTCGCAGGCGCTCGTTAAGAAAGGGTTTTTTTTTATTACTGTGTACAGCAATCTATGGACGATGTATAAAAAAAATCATGCAAATTTTAAATAGTTGCTAAATATTTGGAAAAAAATAATTTTGGAATTTTTGTAAGTATTTTATAAATATTTCTATAGATACCACCAATAATATTTTTACAAAATACTATTATGAAATTACTTTTTTACTCTGCAAAATACTATTTGTATCCTTTAAATAAAATAAGCAACTGGACTGTCCAGTTATTATCAATTGACACATGTTCTCAGCAAATTCCATACAGATGAAATTTCCATCGAGCCGGGTTAGGTCATCCTGATATTAAAAATGAAATATGGACTTTACTAATCTGTCCTCAATAGTTTCGAGAAAACGGTAGCAGGTATCAACAGAATGACGAAACAAGACTATATATAAAATTGGTATACGAATAAAAAAAAACAAAAAACACGATCAAAGTTAAAGTTATCCTGTAGGACCTGAGAACTCCCAAAAAAGCCTAAAGTAAACGGCTGGACGTATCGTTACCAAATCTCTGGCTTTCCAAAGAAACCCAAAAGAGATAGCCGGACGGATCTTGACCAAATTTTTCTCGAATAGTACTGAGATTCTAAAAAAAATGCACATGAGGCTAAAATTCCGCCGTAGGCTTTTGCGGACCCAAAAAAACCTTCAAATAAACGGTCAGACGGATCTTATCTAATTTTTTTCTCAAGTATTATTGAGATTTCGAAATAAATTAATGCGAATTCAGAAATATTCTCCAGAGCCCTGCGATCTCAAAATGTCTCACAAATTACAATGCTCTTAAAATTGTCAGCATGAATATCTAACTATCTACGATAAGATCTCAAGGTATGAAAATTAGGCATACTATTGAAATACGAATATAGTGAAGAATTTCGGAATATCTGATTTTAAATTAAGGTGAAGTTGGAATGAATCCTCCAGCGCTATCGAATTAAGCAACTCTATACTCTAATTAAACAAATTGACTGATTTTGATAAAATTTTATGAAAATTAGATATGCTATAAAAATATGAATATGACTTGAAAATATGAATAATACTTTAGAGTCGTCGACCGAGCGAAGCGAAGCACATAAGGGACTGATTTTGTACAAAATTTCAGAATATGAAACTTAAATGGACGTGTAGTCACATTGTCCGTCAGTTACACCAAATAGGACGCAAGTTAAAAGGCTGAAGAAATTTGACAGTTTTTATTCAAGTACTGTTGAGACCTCTGTGAAAGATGAAAGTGACGCTAAAATTATTTCCCGAGGCCTTGGTGCCTTGAAGGGCCTAAAATAGAAACAATTCTAATACTGCTGGTATAGGTACCTATACTAAGTTCTTACGGTGCGGAAATTAACGATGCTAATAAAATATGAAGATAGTTATTTTAGAGTCATTGGGTGATCAGGATCAAGTGCTATAAATAATTGATTTTGCACAGAATTTTGGAATATATGATTGAATTGATCTATAAATTTTTCCTATAATTCAGATAATTTTATGCGAGTGAAACCGCAGCTAGTCTTTTAATAAAATTATCAAAGATACCAACACTTTACGAGAACAATTTCCATTGTTCCGGTTTCTAATTGTGGCTTAAGAAATGGAAAATGGATGGTCTAACCAGACTACTACAGATAACTATATTTTTGCAAAATCGTTGACTATCAGTTTCAAAGATTTTACGAAATCGTATAACTGGGCGAAAATACCGAAAAAAGTCGTTCTTCTGCGAAAGGATGAAAATTTTATATATTATCAGGTTCCAGCTATAAAAACAATGCGTGTTTTATGATGCAAAATGGGGAAATTTTGATGAAATTAAGACACAGTATTTTAGTTACTGGGAAGTTGCACTCCCTCTCAAGAGTACAGAGTGGAAGAGTGGAAAACGTAATTGTCCAGAATTTTTTATATTCTATATATGTAAACATATTATCGGGTTAGCTATTCGTTTAAAATTTGTAGTACCACCTCCTGAAGCAAGAAATATACCGATCGGAGAAAAAAAAAAAAGAGGACGGGTTTCGAAAGCTAACGAGCCCTTAAGCATTTTATAAATTTAATAATTTTTCATAGAAATTTTCCTTTTTTTTATTTAAATGGTTGTATTATTTTTACTTTTTTTAGTAAATAAAATTTTATTGATTTTGTAAGAAACTATTTTATTTCATATCCATTCATATTTCAGGTTTTAAAAACTTTAAAAAGACTTAAGTATACTCGTATTTTAGATACTTTAAATAACTAAACTACAGCTGAAAAAAAATATTAAATGCTAAACCATATTTGCTGCTCCTTAATTTTTTTAGTATACCAGATATATTATTTGATGCTCAGTGGATTTACGAACTGATCGTGTCTGTATTAAATGCTGATCACAGTTACTTTTGCACGTTTTGCTGCTCAATTAGTCTTTTTTGCTGATCAAATCTTATTTATTTTACTGGTCAATTAAACATAAGCCTTTTTTTATTATGTCAGTGGAACCGCTTTGTACCTCTAATATTAATTTTTAATGTATCCATGGTGATTTTAGACTACCAATATTCTACCGAGTCAGATGGATCTTGAGCTACTAAAAATTCGCACGAGTGTGTTTAAAGGACTCTACTCACAAGTAAAGGTCCCGAGGCCGGACCTATCGATTTCGATGAAACATAAATATGTTGTAGAACACTAAAAACTAAGGGACACGTATTTTTTTTTATCTGCGGAAAAACGGTTTGAAGGGGTGAAATCGCCCTCCAAAAATTGGGGTAAAAATTTAATTTTTCAAATATCTCGAAAACAATAAGAGATAGAGCAAAAGTTTAAATTAGCGATATTGCTCTTTTTTAAAGAGCTATCTACTGATATGCAATTTGTTCAAATTACATCAACAGGGGTGGTTGGGGGTTAAAATTTGGGGGTTAATTTTGCAAAAAGGGGGTGAAAAATAAACAATATAAAAATTTTGTTTACAGATTTTAAATCTACGTCAAAAAATCTAATTGACCTGTTTTTGCTCAATGCCCTAATATTAAGTCTAGGGGTAGTTAACTAGAGGGTGGCTGTGTCGAATAGTCGTACAATTTGGGTATTTCAAGAAGTTCTTCTTCATGGAAAATAGCTTAAGACAATTAGAATAACGTAGAAATGAAATTCTCGAATTCAAAATTGAGTTTGAGCAACATTGGAGAGGGGGTGAGTCACCCTCTTAAATTACATACTAGTTTATATACACTAATTTTTGCTATTGACACACTGATAGTGGGTAAAATAATGTCACAATAAGTGATTCTGAAGTTGGACTATCATATGTAAGGTCTTTATTAGGTTTGTTTTTTAATGGATATTATAGTTTTCCTTATCGAAAATTATCGATACCGAAAATTACATAACCTAACTAAAATAACGAAACCTAATAGAAACCTTACATACGATAGTCTAACTTCAGAACCATCTATTGTGACATTATTACCCCCTGTCAGTGTGTTAATTGCAAAAATTAGTGTATGTAAACTAGTATGTAATTTAAGAGGGTGACTCACCCCCTCTCCAATGTTGCTCAAACTCAATTTTGAATTCGAGAATTTCATTTCTACGTTATTCTAATTGTCTTAAACTATTTTCCATGAAGAAGAACTTCTTGATATACCCAAATTGTACGACTATTCGACATAGTCACCCTCTAGTTAACTACCCCTAGACTTAATATTAGCGCATTGAGCA
Source organism: Brachynemurus nebulosus (assembly GCA_035578155.1). Classification (NCBI taxonomy): domain Eukaryota; kingdom Metazoa; phylum Arthropoda; class Insecta; order Neuroptera; family Myrmeleontidae; genus Brachynemurus; species Brachynemurus nebulosus. The sequence continues at coordinate 54,823,217 of JAPWDM010000005.1, read as the reverse complement.
AAAACAGGTCAATTAGATTTTTTGACGTAGATTTCAAATCTGTAAACAAAATTTTTATATTGTTTATTTTTCACCCCCTTTTTGCCAAATTAACCCCCAAATTTTAACCCCCAACCACCCCTGTTGATGTAATTTGAACAAATTGCATATCAATAGATAGCTCTTTAAAAAAGAGTAATATCGCCAATTTAAACTTTTGCTCTATCTCTTATTGTTTTTGAGATATTTGAAAAATTAAATTTTTACCCCAATTTTTGGAGGGCGATTTCACCCCTTCAAACCGTTTTTCCGCAGATAAAAAAAAATACGTGTCCCTTAGTTTTTAGTGTTCTACAACATATTTAAGTTTCATCAAAATCGATAGGTCCGGCCTCGGGACCTTTACTTGTCAGAAAAATTTAATCGATTTAAGTATTATTTTATGATACCCCGTCAATGCTAATAATAATTATTAATAAGGCACTTTAAAAAGTTTTTGCAAAGTAAAGTGTTTTATTAATTACTGCTATAGTATTCTACTGAATCTTTAGTATATATCTTGACAATAAACTTAATTTATCATCAATAATAATATAGCAATTCATCTATTGCATTTTTACGTTTAATTTGATCGTATCACGTTTCCTACTTCCTGTATTTTTAAAAAGTATATTAATTTAATAGAATCAACAACACATACTAAAAATTAATTATCTGAGGTATTTAATAATGTCTGAGATTCAAATCAAGTTTTCTAAAAACTATACGAAGGTGAATCAAAAAGTTCTTAGAATCGCATATATTCATATAATATTTTTGGATGTAATTTGATATTAATGTTCAAGAGTGTCAATATCATAATATTTATACAAAGTTTTAATCAATTTGATTGTATTGTTTTTAAGTTATTAATTAGTTTGTGCAAATAGTTGTTAAATATGCTCCTGCTCATCGCATCGGTCAGAAGTTGCGCTTCAAACGATCTGCAGTGCCAGCTTTGAAATATCTGACCACCCACCATATTCTTCGGACTTAGCCCCCAGTGATTTTCACTTATTCCCGAAATTAAAGGAACATATCCGGAGGAATAAATTTGACGATAACGACGCGGTTATGGCTGGCGCGCTGTTTGAGTTTTTTGAAAGTCAAGAAAATGATTATTTTTGAAGAAGGAATAAGAAAAGCGGTATTCTAAATGTATAGATATGGAAAGAGATTATATAGAAAAGTAAAATATTTTTGATTGAAGTTTCTAATATTTTTATAGTTATTCCAAGAAGAAGACGGATAACAGAAATTTCTTATTAAATTGATTTTACTAATTACTATAGAACGAAAATGAAAATAAAAATGTTTGCAAATTGATAATATAAATTTAATAATTTAATAATAAAAACTTTAGGTTACAAAAGAGTTACCCCTACATATACCAATATCCATTAAATAATTTCATAATTATTCTTTGCAATAATATTCTTTATGTTAAAAAATACTTATTTAACGTGCAGTGCCGCTGGGTGTATGTGTGCATTAATGGTGTAGAACTATCGATAACACTATCGATAATTATCGGTAGTTTTGACTATCGAAAACAATCGATATGTTTTTTTTGCTGTCAATAATTTTCGATAGTTTTTTTCAGTCATTTTTTTTTTTACTTATAGGTAAATACTAAAGATAATAAAAATTTCGTATAAATTAGCAACATAAAACCAACAATTTTAAGGGAATTTCTAAAAACAGGCAACTATGCCATAATAAATAACAATAAGTTAAGCAACTGTATAAAAAAATCAGTTCAGCCAAATAATTACATAAATAAAATAAATTATAGTCTAGCAAGGTAATTTTTGTATATTGAAGTTTCTATTGGCAAACTTAAATATTAATTGCAGGTAATAAAAATCTGTTTGTTTTCTAAATTATATATTTCATATTTATTCAGTCTAACTCCCTTGTTGCTTTCCTGTGTCTCTTTTTCATCCAACTACTTAAGGGGAGATTCGCTAAAACAAAAAATAGGCAAATCGATTTTATTTTCCATAATTATGTTTCTTAAGGAGTTAGAACATTCTCCTAAAATTTTATTTTAAAAAAATGAAAAATCAAAAAGTTATGGGCATTTTAGTGCATGCACTTTACTATAATTCAATTTAAATAAAAAGTTTTAAACGCTTTTTTCTCGAAAGTACGTTTTTCAATATTGTTCCTCATGTATCTCAACGACATAAATCAACATAATATTATTCCTCAATACGTGCATATAATTCTTCAATACCGTCATTTTGGCAGGAACTAGGATCTTTTGGTTCCGTAATATATTCTCAAAATAGCGGTTGTTTATAGTCGAGAAAAAGTTGTGATTTTTGAAAATTTATTTTCAAAATCAGATTTCTTACTAGTTTTTTAATTTTATTTTTTCTTAGAGCATATTTATTGCCATAACTGCATATGTATATTTTCAGAAAATTCCTAATTTTTAGGATTTTTTAGTTAACAACAACAAAATCCTTATAATATCGGTGTGTCGCTTTCAAGAAGAGGTGGAAATCCGAAACTTCAGTGCAATTTCTATGAAAACAAAGTTGAAGTTATTTTTTAAAATGGTCATAGTAAGGCCTAATTTTAATATTAAACCCAAAAATACGGAAAAATAAACTGGTATTAACGAACCCTCCAAATACTAAAAAAATGCAACGTCTCTTTAAAATACAACTGTCAAATTATAATATCATAGTAGACTTCAAATAAATAGGACATATAGGATAATTTTAATGACAAATTAGTCTTTAATCCTCAGAAATATTAAGTACATTATTCAACCTAAGATAATTAATTTAAATAAAAGGTATCCATTTTGTACTGAAACTAATTTTATTTATTTTTTGTAAAATATTGGTGGCGTTCGGGGAGAAAATTTTGTTAGCCTCAAGGCTTATATATATGTTTGGGAGGTTTGCTCATCATACGCTTCTCCGCCATAGGTCCGCACTATTTTTGTTTTTATTATGTCTTATTAATTTTAAAGTGAACAAAAATAGTTAAATTACTTTAATGATATTATAAAATATATTCAATTATGTTACACGTGTCTGTATTCATTCTCTGTATGTCACGTTAAAGTTAAGTCATAGAATTCAGAAATTATAAAGCATTAATGAAATACTCTGCCTCAATTTGTTAACTACGGGATAATTTGGGTTTCTCTATGTTTTTAATTCAACTTGCGGAATGATTTTAGTCAAATGTTCTTACAAGGAAATTCACCCAGAGTGAAATTCAGGATCTTGATGAAACTTCGCGGGTGTGTAGAATAGGCAAAAATAAGGAACCCGTATTTTTTTATCGGCCATCTTCCACGTTTAGGGGGTGAAACCAGCCCCTAAATTTGGGGGTTCAAATCGTATTTCTTAAAATATCTCGAAAACTATAAGAAATAGGGGAAAACTTTGAATTGACGAAATATTACCTTTTGAAAGACCTATTCACCCGTATCGGTTAAATCAGGGCCGGGTTCATAAGAGGGGCTGGAGAGGTGAAAATGTGGGTAAATTTTCTTGTACGGCCTAAATGGTTCAATGTATCAAATTTCTGGTATCATAAATAGAAAGAGCACCAAAAATTAGGGGACACGTGTTTTTGCGCTTTTTCGAAATATGTATCCAAGCCATACAAGGGAGAAAAAAATATGGTCTAATCTCTCTTTGCTCACAAGGCAATAATCTCTTTCACTCACTGTTCAGGTGCTTTGTAATAAATTTTGCGATTTGGGAAATGGGGTTGACACCCTATAACATACAAAAAGGGATAAATAAGGATGTGGTTATTTATACATACAGTATGTATACGCAATTGGCTATTTATACATACAGTATGTATATGCAATTGGCTATTTATACATACAGTATTTATACAGAATTGGCTAATTATACATACAGTATGTATACGCAATTGACTATTTATACATACAATATGTACACGCAATTGGCTATTTATACATATGATTTGTATACTGAATTAGCTATTTAATCATGCAGTATGTATATGCAACTGGCTACTTATACATAACTATGTATACAAGTAGCAACACCAAAACCACCCTCAACTAAACCTGACACCTGTATGGTATTGTATTTGAATGGACATTTCCACTGGTGACAATAAGTAACTTCCTTTTGCAAAATGATGAAGGGTTTGGATAATAATGAATTTATCGAATATGCATGATCAAATCGAACTGCCACTTGAACTAATAACCCTAATTTTGGGTGCTCTTTCTATTTACGATGTCAAAAATTTGATACATTGAACCATTCAGGCTGTACAATAAATTTTACCTCCATTTTCAGCCCTCCAGCCCCTCTTATGAACCCGTCCCTGATTTAACCTATACAGGTGAATAGATCTTTCAAAAGGCAACATTTCGCCAATTCAAAGTTTTCCTCTATCTCTTATAGTTTTCGAGAAATTTTAAGAAATACGATTTGAACCCCCAACTTTAGGGGCTAGTTTCACCCCCTAAACGTGGAAGATGGCCGATAAAAAAAAATACGGGTTCCATATTTTTCCCTATTCTACACACCAGTGAGGTTTCATCAAAATCCCGAATTTCACTCTGGCTTCATTTCCTTGTTAGAAGTGCTATTGTGTAATTTTTTTCAGATTTTTTGGATCCACAGTTGAAAACTTCGTGAAAGCATTGCTTATTTTACTAGATGGTATATTTATTTATAATTATATAAGGTTGATAACGCTGATAATGTTTTTCGCGTTTCTGAAAATAATAGTGATAATCTAACAGAAGAAATACGCGCTTGGGTACTAAATAATATTAAAACGTTGAGACTGAATGTAATAACAGATTTATTTAGTTTAAATATGTACTAGATGGTATACGTTTTTTTTAGAAAATTTTTGAGTTTCTGATTCGCCGTTTTTCTTCCTTACTTTCCAACTTTATTTTCGTACATTTTAATGAATATGTATTGTTTTTCACCATAACTAACTTGAACAAATTTGTGGAACGAGGAATTAACAGAAATTCGCACGAGGAATTAACAGAAACGCTTTAGTCGCGTGGCGTGTAGACTATTTTTTACAATTCTAAATTTAAGGGAATATTTTAAAATTATAAAAATTAAGAGGAAATATTATTTAAATGCCATTTAAACTGTACAAGGTAATATGACATCAAGTATACTGTTATCATTATTTAAAAACTACCATTACAATTTTTTTTTTTTAAATCATATAGAAAATAAAAGGTTTAGATAATCATATTGTTAATAAATCAAAAGCTAATTTTAATATTAAAAAAAAGTTAATTAAAAAAATCAAAACACCCGACTGCGTTTAAAGTAAGCTAACGTGGTGGAAACAAGATGAAATAGAGAAAAAGAAGAAGGAATAAAAAGTAAAGCAGTCGGAGGAAACAAAATTTTCTGTTTAACTTGGTACAACAGGTATGCCTTCGACTACTTTTTATTCATTCTTCTTTTTCTCTATTTCATCTAGTTTCCACCGTTTTAGTTTACTTTAGGTTTTTTTAGTGTTTTAACAAACTGTAAATTTAAAATTTACGTAAGTGCAATAATGAAAGAGATAAAGCCAAGAAAACGGAAATTATTTAAATTCATAAATGATGAATTATGGTTTTTAAGTGAAATAGACCATATCAACAAACACAACAAATTATCAGAAAGAAAAAGTATGTTCTGTTGGAGTTAAACAATTTAAAATTCAGGGTGATGGCACCGTGGCGCCAGCAGTGACGATAGTAGGTACTTAAAACTCGTTTACACGATGATAATTGTAATCCCTATCATGATAAAACTACCAGGTCAAACCTGATAGTTTAATAGTGACTATCACGCTATTTACAAGATGATAGTTTTTGTGATAGTAGTTGGCATGATAGAAACTATCACTGGGTAAATAAGTTTTGACTATAGTTCAAATTCTTCACCACTAGTGTGCATCACATTTTGCGGTGCCGCTGCGTGCATGGCATTGTATGACGTGAAATTTTTCGTCTACTTTTTAGCGAATTTCCAGAATGGAATTCACCTATTACAGCCACTGTCACAACGCGACCTGAGCCCGGGACCATGGCAGAAATTTGTTTTGAGGTCCCTAGAAACCGAAAATAATATTCGCTAAAATTTATATATATATATATATATATATATATATATATATATATGTGTGTGTGTGTGTGTGTGTGTGTGTGTGTGTCCGCGCGATAACTCTCGAACGAAGTATCCAATTTTTACGAAACTTGGTGATAACATTGGAAGCTCCAAACCGTTGGACGAGTTCGTTAACCAGATACGTCGGATGCCAGGAACATGGTTTTTGTTCCTGCAAAAAATTAGTTTTTTGCCAAAATTTCCACTTAATCAACAATTTTTGCGAAATTTTTTTACACCATTTAAGAGAGGAGAAAAAATTACATAAAAAAGGTCTTTAAACTATTGTTCTATGTCAACTAGTTTCCGAGATCCGAGGCCCAGAACCTCGAAAAATGTTAGACTGTGATCGTTGTCTCGTAAAAACTGCGAAGTTAATCACAGTCTACATATAAGATATGTATGTAATATATATCGTTTATATAATTTGTTTATTTTGCTTGGAATATGAACACCATATTTCTTTCTCTGTTTTGCACATTTTTTCTATTCTGCAAAACAGCAAATATAGTGTTCATATTCTAAACAAAATAAACAAGGTATAAGTATATATGCATATGATGATACATATAAGAGTACATATATATCCTAGTTGCCGTAGCTGTTGATGTAAGAAGAAGGACAAAGGACGTATGACGTTAGATGTACTTTAAATAATATTGTTAATGTAGTGTAGTTTTTTTAAAGAAATCTTAGACAATAAATTTCATTTTAGCAAATTTTCGGATTGAAAAATCAGCTATTGCAGCCATTGCCATGATCCGGGACGCGTTATGACAGAAATTTGTTTTGAGGTCCCTAGAAACCGTAAGATAACTCTCGAACAAAATGTCCTAGGTTTACGAAATTTGGTGAAAATGTTGGAAGTCCCAAACCGTTGGACAAGTTCGTTAGCCAGACACGTCCGATGCCAGGAACATGATTTTTGTTCTTGAAAAAAATTAGTTTCTTGCTAAAATTTTCACTTATTCAAAAATTTTTGTTAAACTTTTTTACACCATTGGAAAGAGGAAAAAAAATTACATAAAATAGGTCTTCAAACTATTATTGTATGTCAACTAGTTTCCAAGAAAAACTAATTTTTATAAACGGAAATTATGATGAAACATCCAGCCAATACAATATTTTGATAATTAATGTATCAATTATTATTATACGTCATAAGGTACATATTTTCTCGGAAACTAGTTGATATAAAGTAATTGTAAATAAAATAAACCTTCTTTATGTGATTTTTCCGCCTCATTCCGCCAAATTTTTTTCACGAAAAATGTCCAAAACACCGTAAACATTTTCACGAAATTTCTTAAAAATAAAATGTTTTGTTCTTGAGTTATCGTGCGACACATTTATATATATGTTTACTAAGTGTCCCCACGATAACTTAAGAACGAAACATCTTATTTTTAAGAAATTTTGTAAAAATGTTTACGGTGTTTTGGACATTTTTCGTGAAAAAAATTTGGCGGAATGAAGCGGAAAAATCACATAAAGAAGGTTTTTTTTATTTACAATTACTTTATATCAACTAGTTTCCGGAAAAACGTACTTTTGTAAATGGAAATTCGCTATATTATGCAGGATGCTGCGGCAGGGGTATTTTAAATTTTCACTGGTACAAGAGATGCCTTTGCTTTTAACTTATTATTTATTCAACCAAACATTACTACTTTCCTGTCAACTTTATAATTTCTACAGACACCTCTAAGTTGATTTAGGCAGTTGATGAAATTGAATAGTAGTTACAAACGTTTAGTGTAAATATTTACGGGTCTTCTCACAATCAGTTATTTTGATATATATGCAGCTATAGCAGGTAAAGCAAGAAAGTAATAAAGTAAGAAGGACAAATAGACCGGGACGGTCTACCGGAACAGTAATTAAGTAATTATATTGTATACTTAACATACGAGCTAAAACGTAACAAATTGATTAAACACGTATTAATTTTTTTTTAACCGAAATCCAATGTCTAATTTTATTCAGAAATTAGTACCTACTTGAGGTTTGGGTATATTTAAGTCAAGTGAGTCGCTGAGTTTCAAAACTATCTAATTGACGATTTTTTCAAAATTGAGTTAGATACGGTTTATTATTCAAGAGGATAAATTACACTAAAAAAAACGCCGTGAGCAGCGGAGCCCCATCACGGAAGTCGAATTTTTCTTTTCATCTTCGGTATTGAATGTCTACAAGCGAAATGTAATTGAAAGTCCACAAGCGATTTGCCATTTTGATGGTTTCAAAACTGATGATGAGTGTCCGGTTGATCGGGGCTTTAAAAAAAAGTTTTAAGTTTTTAAGGGCTGAATCTCAGTAGGGGAGAGCGGGGCTATGCCGTACACTTAAGGGAGAGCTGTTATTGTTCATCTAATATCGAGTATAAAATTATAAGAAAATTAGCAATATATAATTTGGACAATTGGCTACTGATTTCACACAAAGAAATTTGAATTATTCCACTGTTTACATATTTAAATTAAACTACAAAAAAGTGTCTCTGTACGAAATAGCCCCGAGGGTCGGAACTATTCCGTACGGTAGGAGGGGCTATACCGTACAGTAAAAAAATCATCTTGTTATGGAAGTAAATAAGAGTAATGCAATAAATTATTGTAAAAAAATCATCTTGTTAAGGAAGTAAATAAGCGTAATGCAATAAATTATTGTAGAAAACACATTTTATTATTTATTGTCGACTCAACTAAGAAACAACATAACGTAACTTGTATTATCGGTATATTTAGTTCAGCTTATAAAAGTATAAAAAGTGTTAGGTTAACTTTTATCAAAAAAAGTGATAAATTTTAGAAAACGAAAGTATTTTATTTAAAGTTTATACATTTAAACAAAAATCACAAGTAAAATTATTTGCAGACTCGGCAGACTTTATTGTATTTCCTGCATCAACTACAATTTATTAATGTTACCATATTAAACCATTTGGGGCTAAGTCGTACACTTCTGTACGGTTTAGCCCCATCCTGTACCTTGTGGGAGTTTCATAACCTAACCTCAAATTTCGTCGCCTAACAAGTCTTCACTAGTGATCAAGAGAGAGCTTAAGAAAAGTAATTTCTCATGATCTTATCGCAATTAGCTCATAAGTAAAGGTTCTCCACCCAACTCTTATTTGGCAGTGCCCCAAAATTATAAGAGAAATAATAAAAACAAGTTTTTTCACCGTCATATTGGCATTTATACGCACAGCGGAACGAACTCAATCCTGTGATTTTCCGCGGTCAGGCGCTAGGTTGCGACAACGATTGGACTTGTCTAGCTTGAAATCTAGACACGAAAAATGAGTGTACGGTTTAGCATCGCTGTACGGTATAGCCCCGCTCTCCCCTAAATTTCAATTTTATACCGATAGCAGTTAGCAGGAAAAAAGCCAACACAATTCGTACGAAAGCATTCCTACCCATGCTTATCCGCCAATTGCCTTTGTGTTTTATTTTTAAGTATTAAAAAAGAACCTTAAATAGTAGACTAGAAGGCCTTTATGAAGGTATTTTTTCTTTCCAAAAAAATCCAAAATTTCTATTTCATAAATAATAAAAATTCAAAATTCCTAATTTATAAATAAACAGTGACTTTAATAACATTTTCAAATTATTTAATATGTATGTATTTCATTTGTTAAAAAATTGTATTTTTTTTTTTAAATTTTTTAAAATTACTATTCGCCTATTTGTATTTAGAATAAAAGTAATGCATTTAAAACACATTTAACAATAGCATACAATTCCGATGTAAAAATGGAAGAAGTGGGGGGAAAAGTAATGTGCTCCCTAAAAGGTACTAGCTGGATACTAACTGAATACACGTACAAAATTTCAGCCCTCTAGGTTTCCTTAGAGAGTCTCTAGACGTGTTAGAAAACAAGCAAAAAAATTAAGGAAATATTGGCGTAAAAATCGTGGGGGTAAGAGTTAAAAGTTGAAACCCCCAAAAAACAGTGTCTGGCTATTAGCTTAACCTGTACACAAAATTTCAGCCCTCTAGGTTTATTTGGGGATATTTTGACCCGAACGAAACTGTTAAAAAACAAGAAAAATCATGTTTTATTAGGTATAAAAATGGTGGGGGTAGGGGTTAAACGTCGAGACCCCCAAAAGGCACCCCCTTGATACTAACTCAATCCGAATACAAAATTTCAGCCCTCTAGGTTTATTTGGGTGACCTGTGCGAGTGGTACAAACTTCGAAAACGTCGAAAATGCATGAAATTGTAGCTTAAAAATGAGGGGGGTGAGGGTAAAATATTAAAACCTCCAAAAAGCACAACCTAGGTACGAACTTTATCAACACACCAAATTTCAACCCTCTACGTTAATTCTGGGGGGCTGGGGGCCTGTTAGATCCAGCGAAAATCGTTTTTCCCCCCTCTACTCCCACCAAATCATCCTAGGAAGCTGAATTTTGGATATGTTGTAGATAATTGACCGAAACATTATTTAAAACCGGTTTGGAAAAGTTTTATTGCTTTTCCGCCCCCCACCACCCCCTTAAATGTCGGGTCAGAAAAAAAATTTGCCCAAAATTTGACCCCACTTTGATAGTATGAGGTGCCTCGAAAATGAGCCCCATTTACCAAATTTCATCTCTTAACTTCCATAGGGGGGCCCTACACAAATTAAAAGGTGGCGGGAATATATATATATATATATATATATATATATATATATATATATATATATATATATATCAGACATTTTTTTTTCTCTACATATTCGTGTTCTACGGGTCCGAAAACGGATAGCGCCCCTACTCTCGCCTCTCGCAGCTCTTATCGTATAGACTGTATAAGTCTAATTTTTCGGAGAAAATTCGACTAACAAAGTCAGCTTTTTCCTCTTTAATTTTAATGACACAAATACGAAATTGTTTCAAAAGTAGCTAATTGCAATATTTTCCAAGTGAAAAAACATGGAGTTACAAGCAACACAAACCAGCTGCAAAACTATCTAATTACTTATATAAAAATGGCATCATTAGAAAAAGCTGGAACAGAAGTAGCTAGTTAGGTAGTGAATATGTGGCAATGCAAAGGCTGCAAAGGTTCAAATAATCGTATGTGATAATTTTATTACTCTCTCTAAGAAAATATTTACCATTGAAATAACTAGAAAAAAATACAAAGAAACTTGTGGAATTGTCAAATATAATAGGCTGCGAATGTGTACAGAATAAAATTGTGTGAAACATCGTGGTTCTGATTTGTGTTTTACTGTTAAATTACAGTAAAGAGACTTGTTTTATTGGAGAATATTCTAGTAAATTATAAGAAAATATCTTAGTTTTCATAAGTTACGTTATACGATGTAAATAGAAAACTTATTGAAATAATAATAAACTATTGCAAAAGTGTCTAATTGTTAGTGTTACTGCTGCAAAAGTATCTAATTGTTAGTGTTACTCTTTCAAAAGTAGCTAATTACAAAATCAACCGTTTCAAAACCATCTAATTAAAGCAAACTGCTGCAAAAGTAGTTAATTATAATTTTTAATCGTTATTTACTAATTATTGATGAATGGTATCGTTGTTATTATTTCTTTATAAGAAGTGTATGATTTTTCCTAAAAATTTAATGGTAAAAACCACATCAAAATCATTATTATAAGTGAGAAAACAGTTTTTTGTGTTTCATGAACATTTTTAGTTGTGTTAATTAGATGGTTTTGAAACACATCGACTCAAGTAACGCAATAAAATTACATATTATACATATGATTGTGACGATCACCTATCCCCACACTAATAGTAATATACTGTTATAGTTTTATTCATACATATACTGTCTATGACATATTATAATACTGTCTATGACATATTATTGTAGTTCTAATTATCTGTATTCTAAAGCATTGTCATTTAATTCAACAGTAACTGAAAGTATCCTAACTGTAAATAAACAAAAGTTTGCTTACAAAATTTCCGAACATAAATTACGTGTATATATAAACATTTAAAGAAAAATGCCAATTAAAATTCAACAATTAGCTTTTTTAATGAATAATGATATTAAATACCTAATTAGAAATATCTTTGAGTATTCAATATTAAATAGAAATTGCATCATAATTAATCAGAAAAAATTTAATTACGGATATTTTATTGCTTATTAACACCATAATTATACAAAGTTAATAACCACGTGAACACTTTTTCCTTTTTCTTTATTTTAACTACCACAGTTTGTTTTGTTAACACATACATACGTAGAGGCACATTATATGAAAAATTAAAGATATATGTATTTGGTAACAACAATGTTTTGAATATTTTACTTTGCACAGACAAAAATAAAATAAATAGCTCCTTCAATTTTATTACACGAATAAATATGTTTCTGAAATAATAATGGAACACACGGAGTTTATACAGATGTAGAAGGTTCCCTTCTGTTTTATTAAACACATATCTATATATTATACTGAATATTTTTGCTAGTTTTGAAGTTTAAATTTAGCTTTACACTTTAAATTTAGCACAAAAAGTATCTAAGATTTTCAAAAGAGATATATGAATAAATAAATAATAAATACTTGTTTAAAATTATACACAACAATTATTTAGTACTAGTAACATTACTAATTTCACAAAATTGCACTAGCAGAACAATGAAATTATCATTATAGTTTTTAGAATACCGGCAAATCGTAAATGTCCGAATACTAACAATAACATATTCACGGTATTATTGAATCAAAACACTGAAAGAATACTTTACTGGTTTGGAAGTTACTGTACATATACCTACCTACATATATATTTCTTTATTACTTGTTTTATATGGACGACCGTTGGTCAGTCTCATACAATAATAAATTGACTACTTTCAAATTACAATATTAATACTTCTTACGTGGTTTTAAAATGCCTTTTAAAAAAGATAGTAAATGTGTAGATACCTATTGTACGATAAAGATATATAAAAATATTACATTGTTAATAATAAATTCTATACCGAGTGTTTATTTACATTGAAAACTGGGGGTATGAACTTTGATAAAACATTCACTCGTGGATTCTGTTAATGTAAATTTTATACATTTTGAATTGATAATGAAAAAGTAAAAAGAAGTATGTATTGTTTAAATGGATATTGTTTGATAAGACTTATGTCGAGTTCATTGATATGCATTTAGTAAAAATGTTTTACCGACTTGTCCCAATATTCCAAAATCAACACCTTTTATCAATTGAAAAAGTGTGAACAATAAGAGTAGATAATATCGGATCTATTAATATATAGCTCTAATTATGAGGTTTAATTTCCGTGTTCTTCTAACTTTATTTATTCCATTATTTACTTCATTATGATATAGGTAAAGGATAAGGGAAGAGGTGTAAGGACTAGAATTTAGTAGGTATACGTCTACCGCTGTTTTCTTAAAGGAACTGTGTCAGTATTCATCTGGAATTGTAAAAGAAAACTGCAGAAAACCATTACGAGCATAATCGGCCGTGAGATTCGAATCCTGCCATGAGATACTAATCGTATAAGTACCAGTGCCTAAGGACGCTCGGCTACTCTGCTGATTCTACCAATTAGTTGGTTCAGTATGTTTCGTATTCCAGAAAATATAATAAAATCAAATTCGTAATGAATGACGGATCACCTGAATCCCACACGATTTGTGGCGGTACAACCGGTAGTGGCATTTAGATACTCAATAAGGAGAAACTAGAGGAGCTAGACTCATGAGACTTATAAAATTAACATTTTTTTCAACAGTTTCCAAAAATGTAGTTTTGCAATTGTTATTGATTAAATTTCAAAATTAAAAAAAAAAGAATGTAGTCTTACAGTACTTTGTAAGTAATGACCTAAAAACTTCCGCTTCCATACAGAAACGATTTCCCATATATAGCCTAATATAGAAAAAATTACAGATTTATTATATAATAGAAAATAGTTTGAAATTTAAATAATATCTTTTAATTATTTATGTATTATCTATATATATATATATATATATATATATATATATATATATATATATATATATATATATATATATATATATATATATATATACTGTGTGGTGAGTTTTTCGGGAGTTGCCATTTTTATTACAGCCAAACCGTTGATTTAATCGAAAAATTGTTCAAATAAGAGTTGTAGATATCGACGGGGGCAACCAATTGCGATAATCAGGAGCTTTATAGCTCTTATGGTTTTCGAGCTATGATACAAACTCACCTTTTTTTAAATGGAATAGTATACTTATTTGTTGATAAAAATTATTCAATAAAGCAACAGAAACAAAAAATAAAAAAATAAAAATTTTTATCTAAAGTTTTTTTTTTTTCAAATTTTACAACTTTCTCGCTTAAAAGAGACTTATTTAAGTGAATTTTGCTGAGTTTAAGAGCGCCTTGTTTAAACAAGCCTCATAATTACGGAAAGTAGTTAAGCGGTAATTGTATTTATGCTACACAGATGGCTTTACCATATAGGTTTAACTCATACCTAGAGTCCCTATAATAAATAGAGTCGTGACATGTCATCCTTTTTCTTCCCAAAACAGAGCGGGAAGCTTCGAAATTAATTATCACATGTTTGTGTAAATATTTTTGAGTACATAATTATTGTTAATAGGTTATGAATTTATGAACAATTAAAAAAATTAATTTAATTATTCTTTCTAGGTTAAACTAAATGGTTTTTGTTAAATTTTTTAACTTATTTTCAATTTATTTTACCCAACGTTAGACACAAAATGCCAGAACTAATCAGTGTTCACCACACATGTTATGACTCTATTTATTATAGGGACTCTTATTTTAGTATAAATGCAATTATGCAAATGACCAAATTAGTAGAATGTCAGCTATTTAAATAGACAAATTTTATTAATTTTTATTCAATTTTTTGTGTTCATATGGATTTATAACTAAAATGTATCTTCTTGGAATGTAATTAAATCAAGTAAGTACTTCATATTATGTAATTATTAAAAATAAGTATAATTTTTAATTTTAAATGGAATTATTTTATAGGTTAAATAAAAATGACAGAAAATTGCAATTCGGAAACGAGAATAAAATTTATTTAGGAATTTAGAAATTTTGAATGCCTCCATGCGGGAAACGTTTTATAAAAAAAGTCGCAGAAGCAATGATCATATCAGGTGTACCAGAAGTCAAATCTAAAATGCAAAATTTACGTTCAACTTATTATCAGGAAAGAAGAAAAATTTAAAAATCTATGAAATCCGACAATGGCACCGAGGGAAAACTGTAGAACACGTCGACATACTGTAATTTCGATGTTTGGTGGAAAAAATAAACTTATAAAATATAAAATCTTATAAATATAAAATCTTATTCTATGAAAAATATATTTTATTTTATATCCTGAAAAATTCTAAATTATAATCAAAACGAAATAATTAACGATAAAATGACAAAATGATAAAATGGTCATCCACCAAATAAAGTATACAAACTAAAATAAAAAAATTTCGCAGTTTTGTAAGATACTAAAATACAGTTGACTTTCGGAGGTTATCCAATCAAAAATTGTCAATATTGCAGTGAAAGGGGTTTAAACATCGCATGTTTACGTCACACGAATACTGCAAACACACAATTTTTATGAATACATGTCCGTGTGACGTAAACATACGATGTTTAAATCCCTAACACTGAAATATGGACAATTTGCGATTGGAAAATCTCCGAAAGTCCACTGTACGCTGCCAATAGGGTGTGGCACACAGCTTTCTCGTACTCGTAAAAGCACCTTGGTAATTTAATGCCATATATATCTTTGTGTAATGTAATATAGGTATATTGATATTTAATGGGATTTCATGGTAGTGCCGTGGATACTATTACTCCGAATGCAATGAAATTCGTAGGGGACCATCTAGGAAGCAGACCGCATAATTTCTGATAATTTCATAAAAATTAATTGAATAGTTCAGAAGTTATACCACTTGGTACAATTTAGTATATTAATGGAATGACATGGTAGCGACGTAGCTACCGTTACTACGATTTCGATTAAATTCATAGGGAACCATCTAGGAACCAAACTGCATAATTTCTAAGAATTTCATTGCAAACAATCGAATAGTTCAGAAGTTATGTCACTTAGTGCAAACTGGTGGCACACAGACGAACAGACACCAAACAAAAATTATTCAGGAAGCTCTAAAATGTAAAATTTGCGTAAAAAATTTTATTTTGGTAAAAATTTGCTTTAGTAGGTAGTCTCGGAAGCAATAAAACAATTAGGCAATTTGATTACACACTAAAGTAATTACAATTAATAAAATTATACTTTTTTATTTATTTATTATATTTTATTATTTATTTATTATTTAGATTTTTTTTTTAAATTTTTTTTCCATATAATACAACTTTGCATAAAGTTTTAAAAAAAGTTCCATCGAGTACCGCTTTGTTTGCTATTTTACTTCTTTTTTAGTATTCTACTAAACTATAAAACAAATTTTAGCTATTCCAAATAATCTTTTTTTAAATTATGACCTTTTATTTACAGGGAATCGCGATGATCTAAATTCAACCACGAGGACTATTGTGAGGAGAGGATTTAATTAAATTTTCAGAAGACACTGATATCGAACACCAATTACATGGTGATGAAGACTAATAAAACATTTACTGATACCTTCGTTCATTACAATTGTACATTTTATTTTATTAAATTTTAATTATCTATTTTTTTGTCTTAATTTTTTACGTAGGGCAAATAAAGTAGGGCAAAATATCACAATAATGATTTAAAGTATGTTATTTTATAATAATTAGTAAGGAAAACATTTAGTTTTTTTTTTATACTAAAAAAAAAAATTATTTTTGTCTCGCTAAATTGGTGAAATTGCCGTATGTGCGTCGCTCCTAAAAAAATTGTACGTAGTTTAGTTGTTATTCTAATTAAATTTTGAAATTTAAATAGAAGTGTTAGTGTTTCGTACCTAGTTGTAAAAATCCCATTAAAAATTCCATTCCATGAAAAAATTTTTTAGCGACAGCCTGCATATAAATTATTAAGAACGAACTAAAAGAAAATAAAATTGTTCTACATGTTTCAGTCATTTAAATGACCATCTTCAGGAAAAATCAATAATTCAGTTGTGAAACAACTGAGAAAAACTAATATCAAAAGGAAATGACCTCCAAATATCAAATGGATGTCAAAAATGACAGACGAAATTAAAAGAAATTAAAAATCAAAGAATCAAAAAATTAACGGACCCCATACGAACTAGGGAAAGTCAAAAACATGATAAAATATTAGAAGACGAGATGCGACCAAATACTTACCGTATCAGGAAACATAAAGAATATAAAATTCCAACGAAGTCGTAGAAAAAACCGGTATGTCACAAAGAAATTATGTAACATCACAAAAAATTACGAAAATCATTAAAAATTAGAAAATAATATAAAAGTAAAACCCAGTAATTATTACACTTAAAACACTCAATATTAAGTAAGAACATATTTTAGTAGAAAAATTAAATTGTTGAGGTTAGACAAGAAATTGAAAAATGATTATTAATTAATTATTAAAACAATAGTTAAGTAGGATCATGTGTAGTGTTTGAAGTTTTGTTATTAAATGGCTGTTCAAATTGCTTAGATATTATTTTCATGAGAGAACGACATTGATCATATGACAAAAGTAGCGCAGTCTCATTAAGAATTGATTGATTCAAATTATGATGGTGTGCAATATATAATTTTTCCAGCATATCTAAGAGTGCCCCCTTTTTAGCAAAATGTAACGGTTCAAAATTATCAGCGATCACAAATTCGTGATCAGTTTCCAAAATGTGTTCAGCTATTGCAGAATAATTTTTTAAATTAGAAGCCTTAATTGCTGCTAAATGTTCAGAAAATCTAGTACAGAGACGTCGGCCAGACTGACCAACATAGAGGGCCCCACATTGACATTCGAATTTATAAACGCCTGATCTATGTAAAGGATTAATAGTATCTTTGTTTTTAGTGAGAAGACTTGCGATGGTATTACAAGAAGAAAAAGTTAGTTTAACGCCATTTTCATGAAAAAATTTATGGAACCCGTTCACTTGTGAGGATATATATGGAATAGAAGCATATCTCAAATTAGGTGATTTTATAGATTTAGTTAAATTCGGAAACAGCGATGTGTCAAAGTGCTTATTTAAATGTTTAGAAAAAATTTTAAATATAAAATCGGTTTCATAACCGTTAGCATGCTCTATATGTATAATGATGGATAATTCACGAAGAAAATTAGTGGTGTTAAGCGGATATGAAAATAATCTATTAAAAGAATAGTTGAAAAAAGCTAATTTGTGAGAAATAGGATGAGAGGAAAGTTGGTGAATACAATGGTCTGTATGTGTTGATTTACGAAATACAGAGATTTTAAAACGTTTGGAATAATGGTCTCTTTTCACGGTGATGTCCAAAAAATTAATTTTGTTATTTTCCTCAAATTCTAGAGTAAATTTAATTCTGTCATGCAGGTTGTTAAGGAAATTTAAAAATTGCAATGCCTGGTCCCGAGTACCAGTCCAAACTACAACTACGTCATCCACATAACGCCTCCAGAAACCAAGATATTCTAAACATGGGTGATTTGAATCGAAAATTAAACCCTCTAGATAATTCATGAAAAAATTGGCCATGAACGGTGAGCAAGAAGCGCCCATCGCTAAGCTATTGACTTGTTGATAAATTTTGTTGTCAAAAGAAAAATAGAAAAATTTTTTTAATTAGAAGCCTTAATTGCTGCTAAATGTTCAGAAAATCTAGTACAGAGACGTCGGCCAGACTGACCAACATAAAGGGCCTAAATGGCGTTAAACTAACTTTTTCTTCTTGTAATACGATCGCAAGTCTTCTCACTAAAAACAAAGATACTATTAACCCTTTACACAGATCAGGCGTTTATAAATTCGAATGTCAATGTGGGGCCCTCTATGTTGGTCAGTCTGGCCGACGTCTCTGTACTAGATTTTCTGAACATTTAGCAGCAATTAAGGCTTCTAATTAAAAAAATTATTCTGCAATAGCTGAACACATTTTGGAAACTGATCACGAATTTGTGATCGCTGATAATTTTGAACCGTTACATTTTGCTAAAAAGGGGGCACTCTTAGACATGCTGGAAAAATTATATATTGCACACCATCATAATTTGAATCAATCAATTTTTAATGAGACTGCGCAACTTTTGTCATATGATCAATGTCGTTCTCTCATGAAAATAATATCTAAGCAATTTGAACAGCCATTTAATAACAAAACTTCAAACACTACACATGATCCTACTTAACTATTGTTTTAATAATTAATTAATAATCATTTTTCAATTTCTTGTCTAACATCAACAATTTATTTTTTCTACTAAAATATGTTCAACTTAATATTGAGTGTTTTAAGTGTAATAATTACTGGGTTTTACTTTTATATTATTTTCTAATTTTTAATGATTTTCGTAATTTTTTGTGATGTTACATAATTTCTTTGTGACATACCGGTTTTTTCTACGACTTCGTTGGAATTTTATATTCTTTATGTTTCCTGATACGGTAAGTATTTTGTCGCATCTCGTCTTCTAATATTTTATCATGATTTTGACTTTCCCTATTTCGTATGGGGTCCGTTAATTTTTTGATTCTTTGATTTTTAATTTCTTTTAATTTCGTCTGTCATTTTTGACATCCATTTGATATTTGGAGGTTATGTCCTTTTGATATTAGTTTTTCTCAGTTGTTTCACAACTGAATTATTGATTTTTCCTGAAGATGGTCATTTAAATGACTGAAACATGTAGAACAATTTTCTTTTCTTCTAGTTCGTTCTTAATAATTTATATGCAGGCTGTCGCTAAAAAATTCTTTCATTATTCATTTTACCTGCAGTTGGATTCTAATAATTTATAAAGGGATATCTTTCTTTAAATAAGTAAAAAATATATTTAATTAATTTTTCTCTTTGGTTTTCATTTTCAGACATATTCCATAATTCGTCTATTTCTGTAATTCATCACCCCCCGAGCATGACGAATTGTCGAGTTTCTACTGTATTTAATTTTCATGCCTTGAAACCTTTCTGTAGATACCCATATTGATAACTTTAGAAGCATTTGAATTTCGAACCTTTTTTGAAGTCCGAGTGTTTTGGAGAACATTTCTGAACCTCCATTAATTCCTCTAGCCATTAATTTATTGCGTTTTATATTACTCCAGAATCCTAGGCAATAATTTTAACCTCACTTAATTTTTTCACAATATCAATATTGTTTAAGTAAAATTTAGTCAAGATTCGCCGTCCTTTTTAGACCATTTTTGGGTCCCCAGCACCCTAAGGGGTCATTTCAACTTCACATTCGTTTATTTCATGACCTCAGTAATGTTTGAGCAAGATTTGATCAAGATCCATCCATTCTAGAGAGCTTTCATTTTTTAGGATCTCAATACTATTTCAGCAAAATCTGGTAGAGATTCGTCCAGCCGTTTACTTTAGAATAGTCCATATTAGAACATAGGGTGTCACGTATCCACTAGTGAACCAATTTTTGAAAGTTGCTCTACTCGTCAAACGACTCCAGCGTAGCCGTATTCTTATTTCAGAAATGTAGGTACCTAATTTTAACAGCTTGTGATATTTCTGTAGACAACCATACTTATTTAGATTTTTAGGAGTGGAGTACTTTTGGTCATTTAGTTTTGCGTAATTTTTATTGCTTCAGACTCCTGGATATCAATTTTAAACTGGCGTTTATTTATTCCGAGATTTAAAAGGGTTTGTATAACATTTAGTCAAAATTCATCAAACCATTTATTTGAATTTTTTGAAAATAGTATTTTGTACAGTAAATAAGTAATTTCATAGTAGTCATAGGTAAAAATATTATTGGTGGTATCTATAGAAATATTTATTAATACTTAAAAATTACAAAAATTGCTTTCCTGCAAATACTTAGCAACTGCTTAAAATTTGTATAATTTTTAGATAAATTGACCACAGAGTGCTGTATACAGTAATAAAAAATTGATGTTTGATGATTTTTCGTAAATTTCGACGGTTAGACAAAAAATTTTGCAAAACCCTTTTTTAGCGAGCGCCTACGACCCAATAGGCATCTACGTGCCAAATTTCAAGTTTGTAGATATTGTAGTTTTGGAGATTTTGTGATAGGTCAGTCAATGGTATTTCTCTTTTATATATTTAGACTAACATAGCTAAATATATAATTTTATCGAAAAATAATTAGTTTTATTTTCAATGGCTTAGTGTAGGAAGTACACATAGGATTATGATAATTTCGAAGTATGAGTGCGGAATTTACCTACGATCTTATCTCAATAATTATTTGGTGCGGAAATTGCCACCGCTTGTTACTTATAATTAATTGTATCCTTTGTTTTGATAAATAAAAATTTTATTAACTGAATTTTCAATTTAATTTAGTTATTGTTAGAATACATACCTAGAATTAGATTAATTTGTGAATAACGTTCAAACCTTTCTTACCTGTAACAGAGTCCTAACAAAATTATTAACTAAAAGTTACAATTGTGTAATAACCAGCGGGTGTTGGTTATAATCGGAACCCCTCGGATAAATCGCGTACAAACCGGATGATTACCGAAAATGTTTGAGATATATGCATTTAGTCACACATTATCCGGCGTCTTTGGCTGATTCGCGATTTAACTGACTAGTACGCGTAATGGAAGATTTCGTATATTAGCCATATATATATATATATATATATATATATATATATATATATATATATATATATATATATATATATATATATATATATATATATATATATATATATATATATATGTATATATATAATATACATACATACATATATATATATATATATATATATATATATATATATATATATATATATATATATATATATAAATTTTAGTGAATGTTTTTTCGGCTTCTAGGTACCTCAAAAATTTCTATCGTAGTTCCAGACTCAAATTTCACCATAATAGTGGCTGTAAAAATAATTAAAAAATGAAAATAAATAACTGTTTAATTCTTAGAGATATTTTTTTCAGATAATCAAAGAGTTCATAAAACAGACACAAATTTTCATAACAGAAACTTAAAATTATGCTTTTCTATCTTACACTGAAGTCAACAGAATAATATTATCTTATTGAAAAGTAAAAACATTTACTATTTCTAAGACTATTTACAGACAAAGAAACAAGTTGAGTAATTTTATTTTTTCAAGCTCAAAGATTTCTAAAACCTACTTAATGCCAGAAATTAATTTTGAGTCAAAAATTAAGAAACAAAATCACTATTATTAATTCGCAAAATCAATTATAAATCAAGCAATATACTGGAAATTCTTGCTTTTTGTACGTATTTTATACCATCTATACGTACTTTGTTAACGAATTATTTTTGAATCCATATTAAAATGAAATTGAGTAGGGTAAAAGCCCCCTTTGTGGAACGGTATCTAATACTGGAACAGTTTTGACATTTACATATTTATTTCTTTAATTAAGTAAGGAAACTTTAAATGCGAGGTGAATTTAAATTGAAAAACAATCATTCTATTAATAATAATTTTTGTTATCAGACGTTTCTTTCAGAAATAACTTCATTAATATGTAAACGTTCATAATTAGATACCGTTCCACAAAGGGGACTTTTACTCTACTTATATAAAATTATTCAAAGTTGTATTCTTTAATCCTACAAAACACAGATATTTGGGAATATCTGTACAAAAATGACGCCGAGAATATTTTGTGTTAACACTTTAATGCTTAAAAAAAGAGTTGAAATCCATTGTTATGCCGAGAATATGTGTAAATAATTATGCTTTGGTCCAGGGACTATTTAAAAAAATAATCCAAAAGAAAAAATTACAACAAATTTCCGGAATGAAAACTTTTGTTGTACTTGGCTCAAATTTTTTTTTACTTTTGTTCAATATCAAGCAAAAATTAGAGCCGAGAACAACAAAAGTTTTCATTCCGGAAATTTGTTGTAATTTTTTCTTTTGGATTATTTTTTTAAATAGTCCCTGGACCAAAGCATAATTATTTACACATATTCTCGGCATAACAATGGATTTCAACTCTTTTTTTAAGCATTAAAGTGTTAACACAAAATATTCTCGGCGTCATTTTTGTACAGATATTTCCAAATATCTGTGTTTTGTAGGATTTAACTTATTTTTGTTTTGTTTTCTGTTAACAGTACATATAGTGTTTCGAACCGTTAGTTCATTTTCAAACACATTCTGTTTGAAAATGAACTAACGGTTCGAAACAGGGCCGGCCTAAGACAAAAATTGCAAGTGTGCAAAATTCACATTTTATGCCCCTACCGGGACATTTTATGCCCCTCTGTAACCGTTCGGCACCTGTGCGAGGCGAGATGCGCGTGGCACAGTGGTGCAAAAGTCTGTCCCTAACCCTAACGTCTTGTTCCCGGTTCCCGCCACACGGGCAGACGACTGCTCTACTGACCTTAGACCTTGGTCAAGCGCATCAAACTACTGTATTTCAGAACTCATTGGGGTAGATAATCGGTTTTGCCTTGAAATTCAACTGTAATAGTTTTGAGAAAAAGTTCCTTCTAGTTTAAATATTTATGCCCAACATTTAAATCAATTTCTAAAAATTTGCAAAATTTATTTTTTTACCAAAATTGGCCAATTTTATGCCCCTCCAAAAGGCTCGAATGTGCGGCTGCATACTTCGCACACCCCTCAGGCCGGCCCTGGTTCGAAACAATATTGTCACAGTTTCAAAAATAAAAGTGGTATTTTGCAAAGTAAAGTAATTGTTTATTATTTACAAATATGGAATACCATAAAATAATACTCAAATCTATTAATATTTGTAAGCAATTTTACGCGCTGCTATTGCATTAATAAATCTAATTTTTTCGATACAAATATTGTTCGTTTATTTTATCATAAAATGATTTTTTTTTAATTTTAATATTTAAACCATTTTGAAACTTTGCTCGATTTATGATTCAACCCATCTACTAACTCAACCTGAACTACTTCTACCAAATTCCAGCTCAACTGGTCAAGAAATAACTTATATTTATAAAAATTAACAGCTTATATTTATAAAAATTAACACAAGAGTGCACTGTAATTAGTTTATGTATTGTAGAGTAAAAATACATAATATATTATATCTCAGACGCAGAAACCAATTTATTTATGGGTATGGGTCATTCTTTTTAAAACCAATCAAACATAAATGATTTTCAACCTATCACAGATTTTTTTGAAACTTTGGTTAATTATAATCTTTAACATCGTGAATTCAAATATAATTTTTAAAAATTTTAACTCTTATAGTTTTTGAGTTATATACTTTTGAAAATTGCAAAATACCCTTTTTTGTTACTCAAGCCCAGCACTATATTTTTTGATTTTGTTTTTTAGTGATATTATGTATATACTTAAGGGTTAAAAAGAAATATTTAAATAATCAGTTTTTTTAAAATTGGTTGTGTTGGTTGTGTTAATTGCTTAAGTACCTATTAGTAGTGCACAACGTAAATACTATGTATTGTAGCAAAAAAATTTAAAATAAAAATTTAAAATAAAATTTTCTAATAAAGATTTCAATGCATGTTATATTGTGGAGAGGGTTGTTTAGATCCGCAGAGCCTCGCTCAAGGTGTTAGTGAGCTTTGGAGGTGGCAGTGGAAGGTGATTAGGGTCTGTGGATCGATTTCCCTTAACCAAATTAATCTCTCGGACTGCTACTAAAAAAAAGAATTGAAAATAAAGAAAAATGTTTTCCGAACCACATTATACATTTATTGAGAGTACAAAACCGCGTGGCTACGCCACCTTTCTTGCAACATAAATCTTTACAAAACTTTTTAGTTGATTGTTTAACATATAGTTAACATAAACATATATAATTGATAGTTTAACATATAAAATAAAGGTTTTACAATGCATATGACGAACAGGTGATGGCAAGCTTGGCTCAAATAATTTAAAGCGAACTAAATCAAGCGTGCAATCATTCGCTCTTCCTTTTTTTTTTAAAACAAACCTTTTACAAATAATTAATATGATATAATAAAGAAATAAAGTATTTGTAAGAAATTGCTATTTTGGTTATGACTAGATGCACTTACATTTTTTTTTTATCTTTTAAATATAAAAATCATTAGTATAAATTTACGTCATGTTTTGGATTCTTTATATATTTCGAACGACCTTTAAAATATGTTGGTTGCCATTTTAAAATAACATTTTCATTTTAAACGAATTTAAAAATTACATTTTCAAATAACCACGAAAATACAAATATACATACGTTTATCATTATGTACTTCCAAAAGGTCTAAATATTACAAAATTTCAAGAAATATAAGTTTAGAAAAATTTGACGAACACATAACGCAGTACGACGATCTCCTTTATTCTAAGTTACATTAAATTAAAAAAAAAAAACCTTTTTATTTTTTTATTATTATAGACATTTTCTTTCAGTATTGAATCCAAATAAATTAGCGAAATTAACCTAAATTAAATGTATGCAAGGATTACTACAATATTCATAGATTCTAACACGTGAAGAAAGATTTAAATTTACTTATCACGCCGGAAGTTTAAATTACATAATAGCCTATTACCAAATTACACACTATGATAAACTAATTGG
This sequence comes from Brachynemurus nebulosus, assembly GCA_035578155.1. Classification (NCBI taxonomy): domain Eukaryota; kingdom Metazoa; phylum Arthropoda; class Insecta; order Neuroptera; family Myrmeleontidae; genus Brachynemurus; species Brachynemurus nebulosus. The sequence goes on along the minus strand of JAPWDM010000005.1, from coordinate 54,797,368 downwards.
TGTCACGGAAAATTATTCAAACCAAAATATATTTTAAATCTGAATATTTTAAACCTAATAAAATATAGTTACATAAAACTAATCTACGTATTTTAACCGCTGGCCTTTACTTATTTTGTTTCCCCCAATGCAGGTTATACTGAATTGGTGATGAAACTTGTAGCACAGTACGGCGTAAAGGAATCAAAATTCTTAAACTACATTAATATCGAATACCAAATTCTTAAACTACACCTAAAAATACAACTATAAGATATTTTGAATAATTTTCCGCAACCCAAAAAAAATTAAATTAAAATTTAAGAAATATTCATCTTAGCAAATCTGAATAAAAATCGTCCACTGACTTATCCATTGTTGGGGCGGTAAACCTCACTAATTACGCCGTAAGAGGCCATAATTTTGTCCTACCTCTTTCGAGGTTCAGGTGGAGTATCACCACTCCACGATTGTTATTCAAACCTCTTGTTGTTTTTTTTTATTTTGTTACATAATATAAAATTTTGTTTTGAATTTAAAATATAATTCTTTTAAACTAATTAGCAAAGAGACAAATCGTATCAGAACTTTTAGTGTACTTCAGTAGATGTCACCTCGATATCACTAAGGTTTATTGATTTGTGACATTCGATTTTATTGATTTTGACAAAAGAGAAAAATATTTGAAATTTTTTTTTTTTTACCTCTAGCAACGACTCGCCGTTCAGATAATACATAACTTCGTTACAGTATTCATACTAATACATAAAGCGAGGAATTATAGTGTAGTAATAAATCATTATGTCAAAAATTTGAATGTTCTCCAGTAGCGTAAAAACAAGTATGAGGGGTTAAAAAATGAAAATAAACTGTAATTTAAAAATTTATAGTCATTTACAAATTTTAATTGTTATTATGTAAATGCAAAGGAAAATGATACTTTCAGTGAAGTGTAGCACACCTTATTAACATTTATTAATTTTCAACAAAAAAGTAGTCAATACTGGCTAGATATTTTTTCTACTTTTTCCAACTTTCTCTTAAAATTATCGTAGAAGCAAAAAAGGCAGGAAAATATTATTTTATCTTCTGATTATTTACTGAACATAAAAACGTAATAAACAAACATGAGTGACAATATAAAAAATCACAACCATAAGTTTAAAAAAAATTGGATACTATTTGCAATCTATTTTCGATCGAAAGATTTTGATAACTAAAATTTATAGTAGATGTTATATATTTGAAAGAATACTTCCTTTCCTTATATCATCCATTTTGGAAATATCGTTATTTTCGATATCGATAATTTTCGATAACGAGAAGTGGGTATTGATAGTCGCAATACATTTGGAATACCCACAACTTGCTTCGCTTAAGCCTTCAAAAATTTCGTTATTTTTGAGCTACGACGCATCGTTTAGGAGATATTTACGATTAAAGTTTTCGATAGCGAAAGTTAACGAAAAGTAGTTTTTTATAAAATTGTTCGGTTACTGACCAGAGCAATGCGACTAACAGAGTCTAAATTAACTAGTTATAACCAATTTATGACAAGTTACCCGGTATCGATAATTTTCGATAACCAGAAGTAGGTTTTGATAGCCGCAATACGTTCAGAATACCCACAACTTGCTTCGCTTAAGCCTTCAAAAATTTCGTTATTTTTGAGCTGTGACGCACCGTTTAGGAGATATTTACGATTAAAGTTTACGATTGCGAAAAGTAACGATTTGTCATTTTTTTAAAAATACACTATCGTTGACCAAATCATTGGGACCAATGGAGCCTAAATTCATCAATTATGACCAGTTTATGATAAATAATTCTTTATCTTTGCTAGTTCTCGAACAGAACATTCTAAAACTTTTGTTAAATATCTTTATTTAGCTTCTATTTCAATAATTCTTCTAATAGTGATATTGGTTTTTCGACATCTTTATTAATTTTCGAATAGAAACTTTTGTCAAATGTTTTCACCTGTATTTAACTTGTTTTTCGATGACTAAACAAATGGTGAAGTAAATTTTTCGATATCCTTGCTGATATCCGGATAGAACATTCTCGAACTTTCGTTAAATTCCGCTACATGGATCCTTTTTAACTAACTAATTCGATGGTGAAATCAAGTTTTGGATATCTTATCTGATTTTCACATAGAATATTCTAGAGCTTTTACCGAATTTCATTTTTTGGTCACTTTTTTGATAAACAATCTAATGGTGATGCCAAATTTTCAATAATTTTTCTTTTTTCCAAAAAAATATTCTAGAACTTTTGTCGAATTCTGCTATTTGGACACTTTTTTGATGCCCAAACCAATGGTGAAGTCGGTTTTTAGATATATTTTCTATTTTCAGAAAAGAATATTCTCGAACCTTTGCCGAATTCCGTTAATTGATCGCTTTTCGATGAAAAATTTGGTGGTGAAATCAGATATTTTTTCTAATTTCCAAAAAGAATATTCTAGAACTTATTCTAAATATTGGTTCTTGGTTACTTTTTCGTTGGTCAATCCATTGATTAAGGATCTTTTATGTCTTTTCTGATTATTGAAAGAATATTCTAGAACTTTTGCCAGATTTCGCTATTCAAGCATCTATTCGATGACCAACCCAGTGATGAAATCGAATTATGTAATAGCTTTAATTTATCTGCATCTCTATACAAAGAATATCTCCTCATAAAAATTTACAAGACACGCTCCTCTCAGATATGTTTTTTCAACAATTCAATTTTTTGACAGGATGATTTATAGCTTCAGTATATGAAAAAAAATTTTTTCTTCAGCTGGTTGTTTACATAATTCACATGCAGTTGATCAAATTAAACTGTGTTCGTTCGTCGCGCGAGTGATGTTACAAACTTAAATTGAGCGACTATGTTGTTCATATGAAATTTTATTGTTTTCAAAACAAAATATATTTGTAGAGTACCTGTTTAGTTCGTGGCACACAAGCTATAGAGCGCATTTAGAAAAAAATTATAAATGTATTTGTGAAAAATAGATAAATTATGTGCCGCTTCTAACGAATGGTGATACGTTTTTCCAGCAATTTTTGACAGGATAATTTATGACCCGCACTATGATTCCTCGCTTTACTAATACAAATAACGTAAATCTATGTATTATGTGACAAGTTCAAGCATATAAGATAAACATAACAGCTCTTTTCGTTTTACTATCCTACAACTCTAAGAAAAAATTAAACGTAATAAAATTTTACAAGTTGGATTTACACTATAGCAAAAAATGAAATAAATTATTCTCAGTACGAAACTGCCCTCTTGCAGCAACATTCATAAAAATATTACTTTTCAATTCAAAATAGAATATGGCAATACAAAATATGATTTAGAAATGTTAAATTATAATCTAAATCAATAGTTTTAAAAATTATATCCATTCATTTAACTTTTTGAATTATGAAGTTTTTTTTAGCTATGTAAATCCGACTTAGTTTGTCACATTTTGGTGTGAGAGAGATAAGTAAATTAAACTGTCACTGTACAAGCTGCTTTTTCATCCTTGTCATCTTTTTTAACCAATCATATTTTTTTCAAAATTTTATTACCTTTACTTTTTTCTTAGAGTTGTAATACAGTACCTGTTTCTTCAAACCTTACTAATACATATACAACGACGCATGTTTGTGTGTTCTCACTACCTGGCGGCGGGAGGGGAAGATGAAATAACTGACAAGGAAAGGTACCCAACTGTATCTCTCAAAAATTTTTGAAACTTTGGTGGATTGTAGATCTCATTAAAACTAATCACGAGCCATATTTCATTCGTGCCCATAAGCGGTTTAAGGGGGTGAAACTCACCCCTGAAAATTTGAGTTTTTTTCAATTTTCTTAAATATCTTAGAAATGGTAAGAGCTTCGGTAGGGAAACTATATATATATTTGTAAATGGCACTTTAAGATGTTTATTATGATACCAAAATTAAAGTTATAAAATCATTGAGGTTTCATCGCCCACTCCCAACCCCTGATTTTATCAGGTATTTTTTGGTAAGAGGAGACTGTTATGTGTAAATAAAAGAATTTTTAATTAATATATTTTACATCACACCAGTTTATTTCTTGTTGCATAAATACACCTTGCATAAATACACCCTTCGCTAATATTATCTTGGGAAAATTTTAACTTTTTAATTTAATAATGAGCAAAAATATGGTCAAAGAATCTCGAATTTTGTAATGAATTGTTAATGATTTTATAAATTTTATAATTTTTTAAAATGATTTTATAACTATAATTTTGGTATCATAATAAAAATTTTAAAGTGCCATTTACAAATACATACAGTTTCCCCACCAAAGTTCTTACCATTTCCAAGATATTTAAGAAAATTGAAAAAATACTTAAATTTTCAGGGGTGAGTTTCACCTCCTTAAACCGCTTATGGGCACGAAAGAAATATGGCTCGTGATTAGTTTTAATGAGATCTACAATCCACCAAAGTTTCAAAAATTTTTGAGAGATACAGTTGGATACCTTTCCTTATGAGAGTAGAAGTGAAGGTGTATTCTATACATTACATATCTAGGTGTATTCTATACATATACGTGCGGACATACCACTCCCCTTTTCGTTTCTTGTTATGATAGCATTACAGTATGTTCCAAACAAGTTAATAAATATTTTGGGAGTATTTCAAATACACATCATATTGTAATAAATAAATAATAATAGTTTGTTTCACAAATAGTTACGAAACGAGATGACGTAAGAGTCTACGTTTGGAATTATTATGGTGGCTTAAAATGTTTGGTGATAACTCTTGAGCTGCTAAAATTTGTTTAAATCATTCAAAAGAAAATTTCAATTTGAGTTTTTTCTACCGTGCCGTTTGATACAAATTTGTAAGTATTATTATAATTTGAATGACTATGTAAAAATAAATATACGTTAGATTTCGACAGTGGTTGATACTGATTGGTCTTAACGATCTAAATTTTCGTGTTGAATACTATTAATCAACTTATTATCACAATTCATTTTGAAAAAAAGTTGCTTTTAATTGTCCATATAAATTAAGATGACCATTATTAACTCTGAATTTCACATGCATAAATGCAAAAAAGAACTTGCTTAATTGTTTGTACTTATATCAAAAAAGGATAGAAAGTGGGATACGTTACTGTCTGTAACACAGAACAAATAGAACGAATATAACTGTCTCTTTTCTGCAATCACTTATGTGCAAGTATGTGCATTTTACAGAACTATGTTGTCATTGACTTACAAGCTACCAATGGGTGTGTTTCAATTGTTGTCATATTGTTGGTGTGGTTGGTGTTGTGTTACCGTGTATACGTACATCTACGTAGCGCATACATATATATTTTTTTTAACATATGCGTATACAAGACACGCATACACATAACCATTTAGCGCACTACCACACACAACTCCGCGTGCACATAAAGTGGTGGGATATCTTTTATCCTTTAGCATTACACTGATTTCAGTAGTATAGAAATATTACTCGTTCTGTGTTATTCTGTGGTCTGTAATATGTAATCACCTTTATTATTTTATACTGTGATATTTTTTTTATGAAACTATTTTTCTGAGACTCACTGTAGCAGTTTAAAATGTTGTTATTAACATTATGTATTGTATACGTTAGAATAGGGGTGACACCGTAGGCGTGACTCGTTCGTATGTGTTCTCCTACTGCGGTCCCCGCTAGGAGGGTTTGACTATTTTCATGTGTATGAAGGAATGACGTATCGTGTTTGCTGGACAAAATTAAATTATTAAATAATAAAGAATATGTTAAGAAAAAACAAGAACAAGTATATATATATTTATATATTCAGATATCGCCAAAAAATCGAGTCCTAAATATATTTTTCCCCTAAAAAAGGGGAAATCCTATTTATCGGTATGGCGTTTCTGAGGTGCGGAGGGCGTGGTTTATTATTTTGGTCAAATTATCTATGAAAATATTGAGAGAAAATGATTTTTAGTAGAAAAAATGGAAAGCTTATAGTTGATTTATATAAGACATTTAAAGACATTTTGACATAAATATCAATAATTATTACGTAAATACGAGAAGAAAAATTTACATATTGGTAGATGTTGGTTTGATCTGTATAATAGAGCGCTCACTGTCTTATTGGGATTGGGAGGGACAAAATATTCTCGTCGATGACAGCTATCGCTCTCTTAGATTTCATGTATTCATCTGGCAGTCTTGTAATATTGTTTGTGCATGCAAAATATTTATTCAAAATCCAATAAAAAAAAAAATTACTCATTTCAATATTGAATAAAGTGTATTCCAGAACTTCAATTTGATTACATGAAATAACACTCTTTTGAATTGTAAAACAAAACCAACTCATTCGTATCTAATCAAATAAACAATCAACTATAACTAGGTACTACTATAAAATTTTAAGTGATAATTTAACTCAAGTGTCTCAAGTCCCATAAGAAATTGTAGTTTTAGCGAATTTCCGGAATGGAATTCAGCTATTACAGCCACTGTCATGACGCGACTTGAGCCCGGAACTATAGCAGAAATTTGTTTTCAGGTCTCTAGGAACCGAAAATAATATTCACTAAAATTTATATATATCTATATATATATATATATGTATATATATATATATATATATATATATATATATATATATATATATATATATACATATATATATATATATAGATATATAGATATATATAAATTTTAGTGAATGTTATTTTCGGGTTCGAGGTACCTCAATCGTAGTTCCAGACTCAAATTTCACCATAATAGTGGCTGTAAAAATAATTAAAAAATGAAAATAAATAACTGTTTAATTCTTAGAGATATTTTTTTCAGATAAGCAAAGAGTTCATAGAACAGATACAAATTTTCATAACAGAAACTTAAAATTATGCTTTTCTGTTTTACACTAAAGCCAACAGAATAATATTATCTTATTGAAAAGTAAAAACATTTACTATTTCTAAGACTATTTCCAGAAAAAGAAACAAGTTGAGCAATTTTATTTTTTTAAGCTCAAAGATTTCTAAAACCTACTTAATGCTAGAAATTAATTTTGAGTCAAAAATTAAATTTACATTAAATTTATATATATATATATATATATATATATATATATATATATATATATATATATATATATATATATATATATATATATTATTTTTAAATATTAAAAAAGGAAGTTAAATAGTAAACTGGAAGGCTTTTATAAAGATATTTTTTCTCTCCAAAAAAATCCAAAATTTCTATTTTATAAATAATAAAAATCCAAAATTCCTAATTTATAAATAAACAGTGACTTTAATAACATTTTTAAATTACTTAATATGTATGTATTTCAATTGTTAAAAAAAATATTCACTTTTTTTTAAATTTTTTAAAATTACTATTCGCCTACTTGTATTTAGAATAAAAATAATGCATTTAAAACACTTTTAACATTAGCATTCAATTCCGATGTAAAAATGGGAGGAGTGGGAGGAAAAGTAATGTGGACTCCCTAAAAGGTACTAGCTGGATACTAACTGAATACACGTACAAAATTTCAGCCCTCTAGGTTTCCTTAGAGAGTCTCTAGACGTGTTAGAAAACAAGCAAAAAAATTAAGGAAATATTGGCGTAAAAATCGTGGGGGTAAGGGTTAAAAGTTGAAACCCCCAGAAAACAGTGTCTGGCTATTAGCTTAAGCTGTACACAAAATTTCAGCCCTCTAGGTTTTTTGGGGAGATTTTGACCCGAACGAAACTGTTAAAAAACAAGTAAAATTCCTTAGGGTATAAAAATGGTGGGGGTAGGAGTTAAAAGTCGAGACCCCCAAAAGGCACCCCTTTGATACTAACTCAATCCGAATACAAAATTTCAGCCCTCTAGGTTTATTTGGGTGACCTGTGCAAGTGGTACAAAATTCGAAAACGTCGAAAAAGCATGAAATTGTAGCTCAAAAATGAGGGGGGTGGGGGTAAAATATTAAAACCTCCAAAAAGCACAACCTAGGTACGAACTTTATCACACACCAAATTTCAACCCTCTATGTTAATTCTGGGGGCTGGGGGCGTGTTAGATCCAGCGAAAATCGTTTTTCCCCCCTCTACTCCCACCAAATCATCCTAGGAAGCTGAATTTTGGATATGTTGTAGATAATTGACCGAAACCTTATTTCCAACCGGTTTGGAAAAGTTTTATTGCTTTCCCACCCCCACCACCCCCTTAAATGTTGGGTCGGATCCAAAATTTGACCCCACTTTGATAGTGTTGTTGTGCATCGGAATGAGCCCCATTTACCAAATTTGAGCTCTTAACTTCCATAGGGGGCCCTACACATATTAAAAGGTAGCGAGAAAATATATATATATATATATATATATATATATATATATATATATATATATATATATATATATATAACATATTCGTGTTCTACGGGCCCGAAAACGGACAGTGCCCCTACTCTCGCCTCTCGCCGTTCTTGTCGTATAGACTGTATTAGTCGAATTTTTTCAAGGAAAAATTCGACTAATTAGAAATAAAAGTTATTGACCACGCTGTCTTTAAAATATAATTTAAAAACATCATTTTACGTTTTTACAACGCTATTTCAACATATATTTTAAATTGCTACAACATAAGCGCGCGGAAATTTAAAAAAAAAAAAAACAAGTGATATACAAATATAATACCTGAAGAATATTAATATATTATTTAATTTTTGATAAAAGAAAATTTTTTTGCTGAGGTATACTTTTGTACCTGACTATCTCAGAGCAACTACGTTAAAAATTATTCTATGTCAACTAGTTTCCCAGAAAAATTAAGAACCTTTAGTGAAAATGAGTTTTTGGCCAAAATTTGCTACAAAAGTTTTTCCCAAATTTTTTTACATCATTGGAAAAAGGAGAAAAAACCACTTAAAAAATGTTTTTGAACCATTATTCTATATCGAGTAGTGTTTGAGAAAAATAGAAAATAGGAGAAAAAAAATGGTGGAATTTTTTTTTTTATATGTATAGAATTATGTAATTTTATATATGTATAGAAGTTTTTTTATATGCAATATTTAGATGTCTTATATGAATGAATCCACATATTTTTCAGTATTGTAATCCATCGTGTCGTTGTTTATTGGTATAATATACAATTTTATTGCACAGTATTTTCTAAATTTATTTATCTAATTTTTTATTTTAACAATAAAATTACATTTAATGTGTAATTTAGAATGTTGTATAATGATCCATCCAGTCACAACAAGATGACATCCTCCACATCTTAAGCATAGAGTCCCTATAATAAATAGAGTCGTGACATGTCATCCATTTTCTGTCCAAAACAGAGCGGGGAGCTTCAAAATTAATTATCACATTTGAAATTGAAAAGTTGTAACGGCTTCTCGCATTATAGATAGTATATACACATAGGTGATTGAAAGTTGTCTTTATCGGGCGCCTGTCGAGCAAAGGATCCATGGTGTAATGGATAGCACACCTGGCTAGTTACCAGGAGATCCTGGGTTCGATTTCCGGCCGATCCGGATAATTTTTTCAATCACTTTTTGATTTTTAATTTACTTATGTGGTTTTTGGTCATGTTATATATATATATATATATATATATATATATATATATATATATATATATATATATATATATATATATATATATATACGAATTTTAGTGAATATTATTTTCGGTTTCTAAAGACCTCAAAACAAATTTCTGGCATAGTCCCGGGCTCAAGTCGCGTCATGACAGTGGCTGTAATAGCTAATTCGCTAAAAAGAATAAGTTGTCACAAACGTTTTAATTGGTAAATTAATTATTCACAAACTATTTACGATCAATTGAGTCTAAAAACGTCTCTATGATTATTACTCATGTTTCTGGCATCGAACGTGTCTGGCTAACAAACTCGTCCAACGGTTTGGAACTTCCAACGGTTTAGAAAGAATACAGAACCGCCACTACTATCTCTATCGTGTAATCTGCAGTGTACAGTTCTGAGAAAGTTGGCTACTTAGTAGTCACTCGTTCAATAGCAGTGAATCAGACCGGTTTTCCGTAAATAAAATAAATGCGGGTCTCTTAGATTTCGACAAAGAATAACATATTAGGGTATAATCGAAATGTTCAGACACTTCAGAATGTTTCCTTGTGAGATAATTAGACACGATATCTTGTGTAACGTTTTTTTACTTTTTATTGAATTCTTGATGAAATTTCGATCGTTAGTATTGTTTCGATTGTTGCTATGTTATTTCTTTAACGGCCATGATACATATTATACCAATAAACAACAACGACACGATGCGTTACAATACTGAAAAATATGTGGATTCATTCATATAAGACATCTAAATATTGCATATAAAAAAACTTCTATACATATATAAAATTACATAATTCTATACATATAAAAAAAAATTCCACTATTTTTTAGTCGAATTTTCTCCGAAAAATTAGACTTATACAGTCTATACGATAAGAGCTGCGAGAGGCGAGAGTAGGGGCGCTATCCGTTTTCGGACCCGTAGAACACGAATATGTAGAAAAAAAAAATGTCTGATATATATATATATATATATATATATATATATATATATATATATATATATATATATATATATTTTCCCGCCACCTTTTAATTTGTGTAGGGCTCCCCTATGGAAGTTAAGAGATGAAATTTGGTAAATGGGGCTCATTTTCGAGGCACCTCATACTATCAAAGTGGGGTCAAATTTTGGGCAAATTTTTTTTCTGACCCGACCTTTAAGGGGGTGGTGGGGGGCGGAAAAGCAATAAAACTTTTTCAAACCGGTTTTAAATAATGTTTCGGTCAATTATCTACAACATATCCAAAATTCAGCTTCCTAGGATGATATGGTGGGAGTAGAGGGGGGAAAAACGATTTTCGCTGGATCTAACAGGCCCCCAGCCCCCCAGAATTAACGTAGAGGGTTGAAATTTGGTGTGTTGATAAAGTTCGTACCTAGGTTGTGCTTTTTGGAGGTTTTAATATTTTACCCCCACCCCCCTCAATTTTAAGCTACAATTTCATGCATTTTCGACGTTTTCGAAGTTTGTACCACTCGCACAGGTCACCCGAATAAACCTAGAGGGCTGAAATTTTGTATTCGGATTGAGTTAGTATCAAGGGGGTGCCTTTTGGGGGTCTCGACTTTTAACCCCTACCCCCACCATTTTTATACCCAAAAGAACATGATTTTTCTTGTTTTTTAACAGTTTCGTTCGGGTCAAAATCTCCCCAAATAAACCTAGAGGGCTGAAATTTGGTGTACAGGTTAAGCTAATAGCCAGACACTGTTTTTGGAGGTTTCAACTTTTAACCCTTACCCCCACGATTTTGACGCCAATATTTCGTTAATTTTTTTGCTTGTTTTCTAACACGTCTAGAGACTCCATAAGG
>JAPWDM010000005.1:54655953-54780953 GCA_035578155.1 Brachynemurus nebulosus | reverse complement strand
CAAAAAGTTGAAATAAGCTGCATTTTTATACTGCTGACTGATTAGTCGTCCATCGGCTCTACAAGAGTACACATGCATTATTAGATGGTGGCTATTAATTGTTAGATCGTGTTACTAGTAGGTACATACATATAGTTGTTCTGTAATACTTATCCACTCCTACCTCGTACCTCGACCACATACATACCGAATATCACACACACTAACATTCACTATACTACACATACAAACACAAACTCTAAATATGTATGTAACCATAGAGAGTGGGGAGGCTTCGCTGCCATGTTTCATGATGTAAAATACTGGCGACAGCCGGAATAATAACTATCATACAGTACTTCGGCCCCATGCTTCTGCTCTATCTCTTACTGTTTTCGGGATATTTAAAAAATTAAATTTTTACCCCACGTTTTAAAGGGCAGTTTCACCCCTTCAAACCCTTCTTCCGCCGATAGAAAAAATACGTGCTGCTTATTTTTTAGTGTTTCTACAACATATCTAAGTCTTATTAAAATCGATAGGTCCCGGCCTCGCGTATTTTGAAATTATACCCGAAGTCAAAGCTTGTGACTGTGACGTCACTGACCGATCTAGAATCGGGTATAATTTACAAAGCAGGAACTAACAAAATGACTCTTTAAAATATACCTCATTTCAGAGCCAATATCGGGTATATTTTCAAGTACAAGAATACTACTATGAGAATTTGAATATATACCCCAATTACCCCACTATAAATTAGTGTTAATCTTATACAGTTACTAACAAGATATATTTTCAAACTTATTTCAACTGTAATATATACTCGATCTTCACAAAAAAATATATGCACATATGATTTAAAACAAGACTTACTTTGTTGCAAATAAAAAAAACCGTTACAATATTTTGAAATAATTTTTTAGCTTCTTCTTATCTTAATTTTTAATTGTTAGCGTGTGAGTTAAACGTGCAAAATTTGTTTTAAAATTGAATAATGATTAACATATTTAGAAGGGTTTTTTACAAAAGCGTAAGAATATGGACAATATTATTTGAATTCGAATCCGCTGAAAAACATTTGGTGCAATTAAGGTAGTAGTCTGATAACTTGGATTGAAAAAATCGCAAATTTTTTTTTTTTTTTTTTTGTTTTGTTTAATTCGAAAGTACAACATTGAGAATATACTGTGAAAATTTTAGATCGAAATTCAACGAATATAAAACAAAACAAAACGAAAAATTTTTGAATCCATTGCTATTTTATGAAAAACAATTTAAAAAAAACCTATGCATAACGATAGCTAAAATTATGTACTTTAATAATTTCTTTCTTCTTTTAATTTGAAATGAATCATCATTGCAATATCGTTGGTATAATTTGCAATTTTTTTAGGTGCATTCGCATTATTAAGTTTGCAAATATTTAATATTATTCTATAAAATTTTATATGAATAAATGGATACTCATTAAAGTCTTTTTAATTCGACCCTCATATAGGTATTCACTCACATTTGCAAAAAAAAAAAATCGCTAAAATTGTCAATTTTTTGCGGCGTCACAGTGCTGTTTTTTCTTAACTACTTGATTGAACCATTTATTTACCAATAAATTGAAAGTGGGTATGTTTTTCATACTATTCTTATTAAATATTGAGTTTGAAAATATTATACCCCAGCTCAGCGCTTTTAATGGGTATATTTTCAAGTATCGAACTATGCTTATTAAACATTGAGGCTGACGAGCACCAAATCAGAGAAATTTACTACTTTAGTTTTGTAAACTACTTTAGTTAGAATTAAAGAAGTATTAAACTACTATAGTATTTTACTACATTAGTTTTGCTCGGAGAGCTCATTCACAAAATACTTCTTTAGTTTCAGCTATTTTAGTTTTCTCCAAATACTCTTTTAGTTATTAGAAATGTGTGATGTAACATAAAAATTTTATCAGAAGAAGTTAAAAATTATAATTTAGGTGGCATCCACTATAAACAAAAAATCTTTAGAGAACAAATTTTTAGTTTCTTAGTTTCTTTTTTTTTCTTGAAAATTTTGAAAATTTATAAAAAAATTCTCTCTTTCATTTTTCTTATATGGTGCGCCTACCCCCCCCCCCCCCCCAAAATCAAAAGCTTGATTGTATACACGTCTGTCTTTTCTATTTTGAGCAGTTCGTACATTACTCGGTGTAGCAATGGGGAGAACAAGGACGGACAAATCAAAATCATGGTTAATCCAAAATTAAAGTGAAAAAAATTTTTTCATAAAAAAAGTTAACTAAAAAAATCAGAAAGCCAGACTGCGTAGAAAGCAGACTAAAACGGTGGAAACAAGATGAAATAGAGAAAAAGAAAAATGAATAAATAATAATTGTACAAAGTTAAATAGAAATGTCTGATGCCTCTGACTGCTTTATTTTTTAATCATTTTTCTTTTTTTGTACTTGATTTTAATTGTTTAGAAGAAAAAATACATAGGTACGCATGCAGCGGCTGGCTTTTCACATTCAGCCTGGTTAATTTGCCCCCAAATAATCGGAAACTGACTGTAATATTTAATATCATTTTATTACCATATTAGAACATCTAATTAAAAACCCAAAAGAATGAGTGTTCAAGTATGAGCCAAAGCTGAACATTATTAAGTGAACATATGAATATTTATGTATGTTTAAATACGGACAAAAATCCGCTATACATTAATAATATTTCACAGGCACTCGATAACATTTGAAATAAATAAAAAAAAAATACCCAAAAAAATGTTCAGTTACGAAAATAAACCGAAATGAAGACACAAAAATGCAAGTCACCAATGTTTTCTAAAGATACTCTTTTACATACTCCTGCTAGAGGGTAGGAGTATATTTTGGCTTTGTATACTCTCTTACTTACTACTTTAGTATAATACTACAGAGTGGCGCACACCAGCAATTGTTTACTCTCAAGAGAATATGTTCAATACTTCTTTAGTAAAATACTCCACAACTGTAAATACTACATTAGTATAATAGTATAGAAAGTAATTGAAATCGCCAATTTTTCACTCTTTTAGTAAAATACTAAGTTAGTTACAAAATCTCCTGGTTGGTGCTCGTCAGTCTGAATGTATACTCGAGTTCAGATACATTGAGCTCTGAATACGGGTATATTTTCCAAATACGTCCCGGCCTCGGGACATTTACTTATTAGCAGTTACGTAATTTTTGCTCGACAATAATTAAATTTTACTCCACGTTTTTGAAAACTTTTTCATTAAATTCTTGTAGATAATCGTTTTAATCCATCAGTCGTCTAACTGTTCTTCTGCTTGACATCAGTAGTGGTAACCCGGCCATCTACTAGAACTAGAGAATCCGACCTTGTTATTAGTTACAGTTAACGTAGTATACAGAATTTAGTATTAAAAGTTTGGAGTATTGACCTCATATCTTGGAAACTAGTTCACAAAGACCATATAATTTTTACATACTCTCACTATGTAATATCACTGTAAGATGTAAATACAGGGTGTCCCAAAACTCAGGGGACATAGAGCTACTACGTATTCTAGAGGTCAAAAAACGTTGATTGGACCCAACTTACCTATGTACCAAAATGCACAGTTTACGCGTGAGAGGAGTTCAAAGTTTACTTAAAAAATCAAATTTTTGTACTCTGTTCCGAAATGCGTGAACCAATTTTAATGAAATTTGTAACCTGTGCATTTTTGACAATGTCATTACTTTCAGTAACCACAGAAACCCAAACAAAATCGGAGAAAGGTTAAAACTACCCCCACCCCTAGATAGCTAGGGAGTTGATGGCAATTTAGGTATATGATAGCATCGTCGTTGATAGTAATATGTTATGTAGTTTACTACTGTGCGAATAAGAAAAAGTTAAAACGAAGCTCAAATGGCGCTGACTTTTTTTGCAAATAAATTTTGAAAATGCAAAAAAAAGAGCTCCCTTAAATCATAGCATCGTGTCTGCCATTGATATATTGTATTAATGACAGTCAGTATATAACAAATTTGTAGATGGCAGACGTCCACATCGCTGCATTTTGATAAAAAATAATTGCAAACATGTAAAAAAAAATGGCCGACTAAGTCATTTCATCGTCTTTCTAATCTATATTTTTGGATTTAATATACTTCCTGGAAGATGAAAATAAAGGTGCCAGACATAGGGGCCTCTGATTTTAGCCACAAATAAAAAAAAAACCTCTGTCGTAGCATCCTGCATAACATAGCGAATTTGCATTTACAAAAAATATTTTTTCACGAAAACCCGTTTAGATGGGATAATGGCTCAAAGTCTATTGTATCTACTTTTTGCCGCTCTTTATCTCGGTGTAAACAATTATTTAAGAAATTTTAGAATTTTTGCAAATTTTAGCAAAATATTCATTTTTATTACAAAAAATGTTAATCTTACTCGACAATTAGTTTAAATATGATAATCACTCAGAAGCTTATGTGATTTATTTATCACATAGTAAAAGAAAATGTGGAAAAACTTGAAATTTTGGTAAAAAATTAATTTTTGCCAAACGAAAAATGTTCAAAATATACACAGTTCCGGGTTATCGGCCGACTGGAATTCCATAAATCTGAAATGTGGATATATATACCTTCAGATAAATTTAGGTGAATGTTATGTCGGGTTACAAAGACCTAAAAAAATCTCTTGTTAATAGTTTTAGGTAATACTACCAAAAATAAAAATCTGTACATATTATTTCTATAGTTATTATTATTATTATGAATTATTATTATTGAAATATAAAAAATTTATATAATATATTTGACATTTGTTATTAATTACTTTCCCCATCACTGTCTTCATATCTGTCCTCAGTAGTGAGGTCTGCATTTTCATCCATTCTTTCCTCATCTGAAATTAAATGTACCTACATTTCAATGTTTATTATCATTTAGTATGAAAAAATAACTTA
This sequence comes from Brachynemurus nebulosus, assembly GCA_035578155.1. NCBI lineage: Eukaryota > Metazoa > Arthropoda > Insecta > Neuroptera > Myrmeleontidae > Brachynemurus > Brachynemurus nebulosus. Next base: position 54,776,030 of record JAPWDM010000005.1, on the reverse strand, counting down.
AGGATTACAAAAAATCACCTGTTTGATCTTGATCGATAGATGCTTCGTCTGCACTCTACCATCGAAATCGGAACAGGTGGCAATCCTAAAGTATACATCAGGATCACAAAGGAAGAGAAAAATTTAACTATATTTCATTAAAATAAGTATGTGATTAAATATGACAAAAAATTGTTTTATTTTAAACATTCGATACTACATTTTCTTTCTGCCTTCGAAAAATCAGCACCGAAATTTTCTGCCATTTTTATTTCTTTGCTTCTTATAGTAACAGCAACAATTATGCTTAAAGGCAGAAACGATGAAATGACTTCATAGGTATGTTTTTTTTTGCAAATTCGCAACACTCCAGTTTTCGAATGCAGCGCCTTCTGGCAGAAGTGAAAATTCTTACTTTTTATAAAGTAATTTCAATAATTAACAATCTGCCTGACGATGGAATGACTTACTTTTTTATATATCATAAAAATCCCAAAAAAATAAATTTTTTCTAAAACGCAGCGGGAAGAATTTCTGCCGCTTGCATTTCCTTTACTTTAAAGCTAACACAATTTTATTAGTACAAGAGACAGACGCGATGCTATTATATAGGGTACCTATATTTTTTTACAATTTTGGAAAGCCCTCATTTAGTATCGCAGCAACATATTAATGGCAGAAATTTTTTTTATTGTTTATTTTACTCAGATCTTCCTTATTATCAACTTCTGCCAGACGATGAAATCATATAGATTTTCCTGCCATCAGCTCCCTAGCTAGTACGGTAGTAGGTGCAGATAGGATGTAGACCTGGACACTAAGTGTAGCCAGAATGAAGGCCTATGCAATAGGTGTAGCCAGGATGTAGATATGCGCAGTAAATGAAGTAGGTAGGAATGAAGTTGTTGGAAGAATAAAAAAATTAGATATCTCAAAGTTATCACATAAAATTGTAACCTTACAACATATTAGACGAACAAGTTAGCTTATAGAGTCCAATATTTTAAAATTACAATTTTATGGGGTAATTTTGAAATATTTAATTATTTTATTCTTCCTTCAACATCATTGCTACCTACTTCACTTACTGCGCATGTCTATATCCTACCTGCACCTAGTGCGCACGTCTACATTCTAGCTCTACCTACTGCGCAGGTCTACATCCTGTCTACACTTACTATGGAACGTTAAAATTAAAAAAAAAACGCCGTGAGCAGCGGGGCCCGATCATGAAATCACGGAAGTTGAATTTTTCCCTTCATCTTCGATATTGAATGTCTACAAGCGAATTGTGATTGAAAGTCTACAAGCGATTTGTCATTTTGGTGGTTTCAAAATTGATGATGAGTGTCCGGCTGATCGGGGCTTTAAAAAAAGATTTTAAGTTTGAAGAGCTGAATCTCAGTAAATTTCAATTTTGTGCCGATAGCAGTTAGCAGGAAAAAAGCCAACACAATTCGTACGAGGGCATTCCTACCCATGGTCATCCGCCAATTGCCTTTGTGTTTTATTTTTAAATATTAAGAAAAGAACAAAATTTCAGCCCTCTAGGTTTCCTTAGAGAGTCTCTAGACGTGTTAGAAAAAAAGCAAAAAAATCAAGGAAATATTGGCGTAAAAATCGTGGGGGTAAGGGTTAAAAGTTGAAACCTCCAAAAAACAGTGGCTGGCTATTAACAACCTGTACACAAAATTTCAACCCTTTAGGTTTATTTGAGGAGATTTTGACCCGAACGAAACTGTAAAAAACAAGAAAAATCATGTTCTTTTTGGTGTAAAAATGGTGGGAGCAAGGGTTAAAAGTTGAGAACCCCAAAAGGCACCCCCTTTATACTAACTCAATCCGAGTACAAAACTTCAGCCCTCTAGGTTTATTTGGGCGACCTGTGCGAGTGGTACAAACTTCGAAAACGTCGAAAAAGCATGAAATTGTAGCTTAAAAATGGTGGGGGTGGGGGTAAAATATTAAAACCTCCAAAGAGCAGACCTTAGGTACGAACTCTATCAACATACCAAATATGAACCCTCTACGTTAGTTCTGGGGGGCTGTGGGCGTGTTAAATCCAGCCAAAATAATTTTTTCCCCTCTACTCCCTCCAAATTATCCTAGGAAGCTGAATTTTGGATATGTTGTAGATAATTGACCGAAACATTATTTCGATACCGAAATATAGGTTTGGAAAAGTTTTATTGTTTTGCCGCCCCCACCACCCCCTTAAAAGTTAGGTCGGATCCAAAATTTGCCCCAAATTGGACCCCACATTAATAGTATTTTTGTGCATCGGAATGAGCCCCACTTACCAAATTTCAGCTCTTGCCTTCCGTAGGGGTGCCCTACACATGTCAAAAGTTAGCGGGAATATATATATATATATATATATATATATATATATATATATATATATATATATATATATATATATATATATATATATATGTATATATATATATATCCGACACTTTTTCTTCAGAATCGTATTCTACGGGTCCGAAAACGGATAGCTCCCCTACTCTCGCCTCTTTCCATCCTTAGCGTATAGCGGCTGTATTTTTCCAGTTGAAAAATTCGATTAAGAATTACACTGGAAATTTCAATTAAAAATTACAGTAAAAAACAGCATTTGACCTTAATTTTGCCTTGATTACTGACTTCAAGGTCATATTCGGATGCAGATTTTTTCGCTCTTTCCACTTCCGAGGTCGAAAAGGGGGTTGCCAAAAACGGAGTTGACCTAGATGCGACCTTCATCCTTGACCTTGAGGTTAAAGTCAAGGTTACCATCGGATGCGCCCTAAAAAATGCTGAAACTTTTGTTACCATCATTTATCCCAAAAATGCTTTTCCGCTGAGATTTTTCACCGTTTCCATAATTATGACTAACCCTGTATAATAACGTAATAATTAATACAGAATATTATTTAATGTACATGTCAATCCAACTAAAATTGTTCTGACACCATTAACAATTAATTCAAAATTAAGCATATAATTTGAAATTGCCATAGTCATACTAATATAAAAATAACGAAAAGAAAAAGAGACAGAAAACTTGGTACGTCTAATTTTGCTTTATTTTTGCTATATTTAATGACATCAGACCATTTTTAGGTGATTTGACTTATAGTTGGACATAATTTAGGAAGAAATTTTTATTTCCTTTAAGTAAATAAATCCATCAAATTTCGTTTTTTTCCACTATTTAGTATTCGGCCGCATAGTCTTTGGTATTCGGTATTCGATCGAATATCAGAAAATAGCCGAGTGGGCCAAATACCAAATAGATGCCGAATATTCGTTACAAGAGTAGCTAAGCTATGCCGATTCTGGAGCACCGCAAAACGGAGTAACTTGAACCCCTTTGACGATGTTTGAAAGCGTGTGTCTTAGGGTCCTATTGTACCCATTTTACGGTACCACACATTCCGAACTGATGAGTCATCAAAATGTATCGATATGCAAACCTTAACCCTTGACCCGGCACGTACCGAGTAAATGTATTTAAAATTTGTTGCTGACATTTGACCCCAACACTCGCTCATACTGTCAGCCTTGAAATTCGTAAGAGATGAGTCATTACCCGCAACCAAATTAATTTATGTTAACCCATTATGCGTCATCACAATTTACTTATCACAATTTGGTTTTGTGTTAACCCATTATGCGCCGGCACTAATGTAATTTTTGAATGTGAACCGAACGCATGCGCAGACTAAATTTTAGGTTATAACTTGATAGCTGGGGTACACTACCGCGTCAAAATGTGGGGAATACCCTAACTCGGGGGTGGCCCCAAACTTTTCACACCGTACTGTACTTAAATTTTAGGTACACTACCGTGTCAAAAGTGCGGGCCCCCCCTGACCAAAAAGGTATCCGATCACCTTTTGAAGCGCACTGTACTTATTTTTTGTGTGTACATGCAAGCCTGAGCCTTTAATCTCACTTAATTGAGTCATCTTAAACGAAAGGTACACTATCACGTCAAAAATGTGGGATTACCCTAACCCACGGGGTGGCCCCAAACTTTTGACACCGTACTGTACTTAAATTTTTGGTACACTACCATGTCAAAAGTGTGGACCCCCCTGACCAAAAAGGTATCCGATCACTTTTTGAAGCGTACTGTACGTGCAAACCTTGACCCCAACACGCGCTTGCGTTAATTGCGTCATCTTAAACGAACTACCGCGTCAAAAATGTGGGATTACTCTAACCCAAGGGGTGGCCCCAAACTTTTGACACTGTACTGTACTTAAATTTTTGGAACATTACCGTGTCAAAAGTGCGGGCCCCCTGAGCCAAAAGGTGTCCGATCACTTTTTGAAGCGTACTGTGCTTATTACGTGTAAACCTTGAACCTCACTTAACTGCGTCATCTTAAACGAAAATCGGTAGGCCGCTAAATTTTGTGGGGGCACTGTACAAAGTGCTAGCCGCAATCATGACTTCAGACTCCAGATTCCAGAGCCTAGATTTCTGATCGGTTGTATATTAAGATTATGTTATGTATACACTCTATTATGTATATCGCTATTTAATTTTAATTTTATAAATACATACTAGTAAATGATTGTAGTCTTTATGTCAACAAAATCTAACTAAAATAATTTATCACTTTTATCAGCATTGGAAAAATATTTGCTTAATTAGCAAAAAAGTAATATGTTTGCAAATAAATTCGTATATATTACTGTACAATAATTACTTGGATTATTCTTAATATGTATAGTTACTATAATTTAACTATGTTGTTTAATATAAAAATTACAACAGCATTAAGATTTGCTAAATCTTTTTTATAAATTAGTAGTTTTGGAGTAAAAAATTTATAGAATATCATCTTAAAACTTACATCACACATACATAATATAATTATAATATACAAATGCATGTATACATGGGTTCAGGTATAAATGCATGTATGCATGAGTGTATTCTTATACAGGGTGTATCATGAAATATGCTTTTCAATTAGAATAAAAAAATTTCATAAGATTTTTGTCAATACTTTTATAATTAACGAAAGTAACTTCTTCCTGTAAAAAATAGGGGAATTCAGGGTAATAATTAAATAAAACGCACATAATTTTTTTCTAAATTTTATTTATAGAATATGTATACAAAAATATTAAATTACTTAAATATATATATTACTTAAAATCTACTTATTTTCCATATAAAAATTTTTTAACAGAATACAATTTTCTAATGAACAAATTTTGTCTGAATGAAGCATACAGCGTCTTGAATAATATTCATCTCGCAGAATGGAAATCTTCGGTACATCAAATATTTCTTCCAAATTCAGAATCCACGGCTGGTTTTCTGTACCATCAAAGAAATTTAAAATCCATTTCTTCTTTTCACCGCCCTTGAAACTTCTTTAATATACGTTTCAATATGGAATGAAGTTTTTTGTACGGAATAAATCCATATGACCAAGGTATCCCATGCCAATTTCGGCAAAGCCAACGTGCAGCAACCCGTTCATATTTCTTCGGCAACTCGTTGAAATCAACGGTGCGTCGAATATAAGATGTAATATTTCATCCGAATTTTCCGCAACGATACCAACTTCTTTAAAATAAAATTGGTTGTTAGCTCCTTGATAGCCCTGTATGTCAAGAAACGACATTTTTTATCGCCGCCGTAGAACTGAATTTACTCACACAATCCACAACTTTATATAAAATAATTAAAATTAGTGAGGATAGTTAATCTGTGGGATGTATCCGAAAAAGGATACTAATAGCTATTGCTAGTTGACCATCAAATTCCAAACTGTTAATAATATTTAGCACATTGGTGCGTACCATGTTCTTTTCACTTTAAGACCTAGTGATTTAAGGAATGCTAAATTTTCGGGTGAAATGTGTTGTCGCTTAAAAGTTTTACGTTTAATGATCTTAGGTTTCGAAAGTCCTTTGCTAGGTTGTTTAGCGGTGGACTGCTCTGAATTGTAAATTATCATGGTTCGAAATGCAATTGTTTTACCACGAAATTGTTTTTTCACCGAAAGTGATGTTAACTCTTTGACAACCACCGGTAAATTGACAATATTTTGTGTAAGTTTAACTATATTATACCCTTTAACCATGATAATGTGTGTGAGCCCTTTAACCATGATAAGGTGTATGAGCTCTTTAACCATGATAAGGTGTATGAGTCACTCCGGGAGTAAAATGAGTCATTCCGGAAGCAAAATAAGTCACTCCGGGAGCAAAATGAGTCACTGCGGGAGCAAAATGAATCACTCCGGGATCAAAATTAGTCACTCCGGGAGCAAGATGAGTAACTCCGGGAGCAAAATAAGTCACTCCGAGAGCAAAATGAGTCACTCCGGGAGCAAAATTAGTCACTCCGGGAGCGAAATGAGTAACTCCGGGTGCACAATGAGTCACTCGTTGGAGTCAAATGAGTCGCTCGGTGAAGCAAATGAGCTAAGTATATATAAGTAGAGAAGCAATAAATCTTTGAACAGTTATTCATTTACTAGCGAATGCTTCAGACCTCCCACTGAATGATGTACAATTATGATTTTTATGGTAAAGTATGTACGCGAAAGTCTAATCTTTCTAGACACTTAAATGCTTAACATAATTCGTTAAACAATATTAATGATGGTATGATTGGAAAGAATGATAATTCATCAAGCAAATTCATACCATATGATGCTAATAATAAAACACCTGATGATATCTCTATATCTAGATTTGATTATAATGATGATGCTTATAATGTTAAAGCAAAAAATATTGATGAAAATACATCTCAACTACAGCATGATATTGATTACTCTGAAGCAATCTTGAATCCGTTTGACCAAAAAAGGATAGCTGCTGCAACTGAAGCCATTCAAACCAAATTTAACTCTTTGAAAAAAGGAGAAAACCGTCGTCAATCTGAAAACGAGAAAGATAGTTGGTCTAATGAAAGTAAGCAAGTAAATCACTTAACACCAATTAATAACAATTGCAATGAAACAACCTCCTCTTCACAACTAACTAAACTTTTAGGAACTGCTTTAGATATTATAATGTTAAAAGTGGTTCGAAACGTTGACTCGGAAAATGAAGCGAAAATTGTCAATTCGATTAAACCAATAAGCCTAAAACGTCATATAGCTTCAAATAAAAATGTCGAAAACGGGACCTTAGCTAAGCATTTTAAGCAAGACAACTTGAGAGAGTCTAGAAATGTTAACATACAATCGAAAAAAATAAAATACTGGCATAATCCTAATACTTTAATAGATGACTTACAACGTTTATACGAGACTTCAGAGACTGGTGAAAAAATACTCAATATTATTCGAAGTTTAGAGGAAAATAAAAATATGTTGTTGTTTAACGTTTACGATCGAGAAGATTTAATCAAAGAGTTAAATGCTTTAAAAGAAACTACTGTTGGTCGAGAAATATTCTCTATACTTCGCGAACTTCAAAAGGCTGATGTTATTGAGCCACTAGGTGATTATCTGGATGAAACTGATAAAGAAGATGCTAGCGATTATGATGATGATAATGATGATGATAATGATTAATTGATTATCCACACTAAGAATTTACTGAATTTTGAAAAACGTAACCGTATAAGAAGCAGCAGTTATCCCTCGCTGAATTGTATATTTTATTTTTATATTTTTTAACCCTGTAAGATAAAAAGGTTTTTTTTTTCAAATAAATAACACATATATGTAAATAATTATTGTTCTTTATTTTTAAAATATAAGTATGAATACAAAAAATTTTCACAATAAATGTATATGTAATATTTTTTACAATAAATGTTTTGTATATGAAATATTTTTTACAATAAATGTATATGAAATATTTTTTACAATAAATAAATATTAAAAATTTGTATGGTTTGTTTATATATTCAATAACACCCGAACGTAACTGTTTCATGTTTTCAGGTAACTGATCCCATACTTGACAAATTTGTTGTGTATATTCGGGTATCATATATGCATACAGATGTTGCACCCAAATATCATATTTCAATAGTTGTTTTGTTAAGTATAATAACATATCGAAATTTCTGACTTTTGTATACAAATAAGGATGAGTCAGAAATATGTCTTCAACGTGTGAAATCCGTGTTGCAAATGTCAATGGTTCACCAACGGGCGGTTGAAAGTTTTCCTCCATTTTCACGCCATTCTTGCACATTTCACAGCGAATTTTCAAACCAGGTGGTCCATCAATATGATCTTGTGGCCATGGTCGATTATAATGTTCAAAACATGATTCACATTCTTGAAACATGGCTCGATAATCGGACGGTAACCAAATCCAGGCGCGTTGTATGATTTTCGCACCATAACTTTTCAGCACATTCAAACTGATCCACTTGTAGATTTGAAGAAATGTTTCCAAAGTCAGTTCGTTCAGTAGCACGGTAGAAAAATTCACCAATTGAAACATCCATTTTATCCCAGTCCATTGATTCCGGTTCAGACAATTTCATATATATACTTAGCTCATTTGCTTCACCGAGCGACTCATTTGACTCCAACCAGTGACTTATTTTGCTCCCGCAGTGACTCATTTTGCTCCCGGAGTGACACATTTTGCTCCCGGAGTGACTCATTTTGCTCTCGGAGTGACTCATTTTGCTCCCGGAGTGACTCATTTCGCTGGCGAAGTGACTCATTTTGCTCTCAGAGTTACTCATTTCGCTCCCGGAGTGAGTAATTTGGCTCCCGGAGTGACTCATTTTGCTCCCGGAGTGAGTCATTTTGCTCCCGGAGTGACTCATTTTGCTCCTGAATGACTCATTTTACTCCCGGAGTGACTCATTTTGCTCCCGGAGTGACTCATTTTGCTCTCGGAGTGACTCATTTTGCTCCCGGACTGACTCATTTCGCTGGCGGAGTGACTCATTTTGCTCCCAGAGTGACTCATTTTGCTCCCGGCGCTACTCATTTCGCTCCCGGAGTGACTAATATTGCTCCCGGAGTGACTCATTTTGCTCCCGGAGTTACTCATCTTGCTCCCGGAGTGACTAATTTTGCTCCCGGAGTGATTCATTTTGCTCCCGGAGTGACTCATTTTGCTCCCGGAATGATTCATTTTACTCCCGGAGTGACTCATTTTGCTCCCGGAGTGACTTATTTTGCCCCCGGAGTGACTCATACTCCTTATCATGGTTAAAGAGCTCATACACCTTATCATGGTTAAAGGGCTCACACACATTATCATGGTTAAAGGGTATAAAATAGTTAAACTTACACAAAATATTGTCAATTTACCGGTGGTTGTCAAAGAGTTAACATCACTTTCGGTGAAAAAACAATTTCGTGGTAAAACAGTTGCATTTCGAACCATGATAATTTACAATTCAGAGCAGTCCACGTTCGAAAAATTCACCAATTGAAACATCCATTTTATCCCAGTCCATTGATTCCGGTTCAGACAATTTCATATATATACTTAGCTCATTTGCTTCATCGAGCGACTCATTTGACTCCAACGAGTGACTTATTTTGCTCCCGAAGTGACTCATTTTGCTCCCGGAGTGACTCATTTTGCTCCCGGAGTGACTCATTTTGCTCTCGGAGTTACTCATTTCGCTCCCGGAGTGAGTAATTTGGCTCCCGGAGTGACTCATTTTGCTCCCGGAGTGAGTCATTTTGCTCCCGGAGTGTCTCATTTTGCTCCTGAATGACTCATTTTACTCCCGGGGTGACTCATTTTGCTCCCGGAGTGACTCATTTTGCTCTCGGAGTGACTCATTTTGCTCCCGGAGTGACTCACTTCGCTGGCGGAGTGACTCATTTTGCTCCCGGATTGACTCATTTTGCTCCCGGAGTTACTCATTTCGCTCCCGGAGTGGCTCATTTTGCTCCCGGAGTTACTCATCTTGCTCCCGGAGTGACTAATTTTGCTCCCGGAGTGATTCATTTTGCTCCCGGAGTGACTCATTTTGCTCCCGGAATGATTCATTTTACTCCCGGAGTAACTCATTTTGCTCCCGGAGTGACTTATTTTGCTCCCGGAGTGACTCATACACCTTATCATGGTTAAAGAGCTCATACACCTTATCATGGTTAAAGGGCTCACACACATTATCATGGTTAAAGGGTATAAAATAGTTAAACTTACACAAAATATTGTCAATTTACCGGTGGTTGTCAAAGAGTTAACATCACTTTCGGTGAAAAAACAATTTCGTGGTAAAACAGTTGCATTTCGAACCATGATAATTTACAATTCAGAGCAGTCCACCGCTAAACAACCTAGCAAAGGACTTTCGAAACCTAAGATCATTAAACGTAAAACTTTTAAGCGACAACACATTTCACCCGAAAATTTAGCATTCCTTAAATCACTAGGTCTTAAAGTGAATAGAACATGGTACGCACCAATGTGCTAAATATTATTAACTAGCAATAGCTACTAGTATCCTTTTTCGGATACATCCCACAAATTAACTATCCTCACCAATTTTAATTATTTTATATAAAGTTGTGGATTGTGTGAGTAAATTCAGTTCTACGGCGGCGATAAAAAATGGCGTTTCTTGACATACAAGGCTATCAAGGAGCTAACAACCAATTTTATTTTAAAGAAGTTGGTATCGTTGCGGAAAATTCGGATGAAATATTACATCTTATATTCGACGCACCGTTTGATTTCAACGAGTTGCCCAAGAAATATGAACGGGTTGCTGCACGTTGGCTTTGCCGAAATTGGCATGGGATACCTTGGTCATATGGATTTATTCCGTAAAAAAAACTTCATTCCATATTGAAACCTATATTAAAGAAGTTTCAAGGGCGGTGAAAAGAAGAAATGGATTTGAAATTTGTTTGATGGTACCGAAAACCAGCCGTGGATTCTGAATTTGGAAGAAATATTTGATGTACCGAAGATTTCCATTCTGCGAGATGAATATTATTCAAGACGCTGTATGCTTCATTCAGACAAAATTTGTTCATTAGAAAATTGTATTCTGTTAAAAAATTTTTATATGGAAAATAAGTAGATTTTAAGTAATATATAGATTTAAGTAATATTTTTGTATACATATTCTATAAATAAAATTTAGAAAAAAATTATGTGCGTTTTATTTAATTATTACCCTGAATTCCCCTATTTTTTACAAGAAGAAGTTACTTTCGTTAATTATAAAAGTATTGACAAAAATCTTACGAAATTTTTTTATTCTAATTGAAAAGCATATTTCATGATACAGCCTGTATAAGAATACACTCATGCATACATGCATTTATACCTGCACCCATGTATACATGCATTTGTAAATTATAATTATATTATGTATGTGTGATGTAAGTTTTAAGATGATATTCTATAAATTTCTTACTCCAAAACTACTAATTTATAAAAAAATTTAGCAAATCTTAATGCTGTTGTAATTTTTATATTAAACAACATAGGTAAATTATAGTAACTATACATATTAAGAATAATCCAAGTAATTTTTGTACAGTAATATATACGAATTTATTTGCAAACATATTACTTTTTTGCTAATTAAGCAAATATTTTTCCAATGCTGATAAAAGTGATAAATTATTTTAGTTAGATTTTGTTGACATAAAGACTACAATCATTTACTAGTATGTATTTATAAAATTAAAATTAAATAGCGATATACAGAGTGTATACATAACATAATCTTAATATACAACCGATCAGAAATCTAGACTCTGGAATCTGGAGTCTGAAGTCATGATTGCGGCTAGCACTTGGTACAGTGCCCCCAAAAAATTTAGCGGCCTACCGATTTTCGTTTAAGATGACGCAGTTAAGTGAGGTTCAAGGTTTACACCTAATAAGCACAGTACGCTTCAAAAAGTGATCGGACACCTTTTGGCTCAGGGGGCCCGCACTTTTGACACGGTAATGTACCAAAAATTTAAGTACAGTACGGTGTCAAAAGTTTGGGGCCACCCCTTGGGTTAGATTAATCCCACATTTTTGACGCGGTAGTTCGTTTAAGATGACGCAATTAACGCAAGCGCGTGTTGGGGTCAAGGTTTGCACGTACAGTACGCTTCAAAAAGTGATCGGACAGCTTTTTGGTCAGGGGGGGTCCACACTTTTGACATGGTAGTGTACCAAAAATTTAAGTACAGTACGGTGTCAAAAGTTTGGGGCCACCCCGTGGGTTAGGGTAATCCCACATTTTTGACGTGATAGTGTACCTTTCGTTTAAGATGACTCAATTAAGTGAGATTAAAGGCTAAGGCTTGCATGTACACACAAAAAATAAGTACAGTTCGCTTCAAAAAGTGATCGGATACCTTTTTGGTCAGGGGAGGCCCGCACTTTTGACACGGTAGTTTACCAAAAATTTAAGTACAGTACGGTGTGAAAAGTTTGGGGCCACCCCCGAGTTAGTGTATTCCCGACATTTTGACGCGGTAGTGTACCCCAGCTATCAAGTTATAACCTAAAATTTAGTCTGCGCATGCGTTAGGTTCACATTCAAAAATTACATTAGTGCCGGCGCATAATGGGTTAACACAAAACTAAATTGTGATAAGTAAATTGTGATGACGCATAATGGGTTAACATAAATTAATTTGGTTGCGGGTAATGACTCATCTCTTACGAATTTCAAGGCTAACAGTATGAGCGAGTGTTGGGGTCAAATGTCAACAACAAATTTTAAATACATTTACTCGGTACGTGCCGGGTCAAGGGTTAAGGCTTGCATATCGATACATTTTGATGACTCATCAGTTCGGAATGTGTGGTACCGTAAAATGGGTACAATAGGACCCTAAGACATACGCTTTCAAACATCGTCAAAGGGGTTCAAGTTACTCCGTTTTGCGGTGCTCCAGAATCGGCATAGCTTATCTACTTACAAGCCTAATTTTTTTCTTCAACTAATTCAACTAATTCGAATTCTATGCAGAGACGATACAAAGGCGTGCAAAATCTTAGTAAAAATTGATGAATATTGAAAATGGATCATGAAATCGTTTTTTCTTTTTTTTTACTTGGAACATTTTTCCCTCATCATACTTTGAGAAATAATTTCAAAAAAAGTCACCTTGTCCACTTTCAATTTTAGTCTTTCGCCGCCTCGAATTTTACGGAAGGTATTTTTTTTCTTAGATGTTAGGAAAAATTAGATCAAATCTTTTGAATAAATTTATGCCTTTAAATCATGCTAAATCAAATTCGTGTAAAAGCAGATTTGGAAGTATTTAAATTTCAAAAAAGCCAAAAAAAGTAATGACTTTTTAAATTCATTTATAGAAATATGGCAATGCTAGATAAAAATTTTATAATCTTAACTCATTTCATATAAATGGTAAAGATACATTAATGGATTATAAGTTATTAAATATAGAGGAATAATAAATTTATTTTCAATTTTTTTTCTCAAAAAATGTATAGGTATTTTAGTGATCTTATCCCTTTTTTTTCGCATAATAAAAAGATAAGATAAAAGATAACGTCTTTTAAAGTATCTAGTTATAAAATAATAGATAGAACTGTTTAAATTTCTGGATAAAACTTTATTTAGATAAAATTTCAAATGATATTATCTACATATATGCCCTATGTTCTATATAATAATAGTTGAAAATAAATTTTGTTTGGTGGAGACGCTTAAATTGCAACAAACGTCTAATTGCAAATGATTATGATTACCATCAATGCAAATGAATCTAGCTAGCACACGGCTATAGATAATAAAATTTATCCATTTTTATTCAAACAATTACATACTCATCAATTATTTATAGTTAGTAAATTAAAGTGGGTTAGCAAGTAAATATGTAATTTTCTGTAAAAAAAATAGTTTTAACACAGATTAAACTCTCATGCCAATTTATGCAATTACGTAGGTCTGCAATTTTTTTCAGAATAACTCAGCTTAAATGGACAAATCCGCATATTTAATAATACATGACGAAGATTAAAAATCATTTTTTTATGTGTGAAGATAAGAAGGACAAATTAAGAGAACAGGAAATGGAATGTATTAATGTTAATTGAAAGCATCCTTCTAAAAATTATTAATAATTCTTTTTGAAATTAAATACGTAATTGAACTAATATACCAGTGTTTTTCAAAATTTTTAAATAATGAATTGATATTTTCTTATTTACCTATATTATTTGTGAACTGTAAGTGTAACAATTCTGTTGTCTTATATTTTTTTCATACTAAAATTTACATGACTTATTAATAGACGCCTTTTACCTTTAAACTAAAAGTAAAGGGCCCGAGGCCGGACCTATCGATCTTGATGAAACTTAGGTATGTTGTAGAACACTAAAAAATAAGCGACACGTATTTTTTTTTATCGGCGGAAAAAACGGTTTGAAGGGGTAAAATCGCCCTCCAAAAATTGGGGTAAAAATTTAATTTTTTAAACATCTCGAAAACGGTAAGAGATAGAGCAAAAGTTTAAATTGGCGATATTGCTCTTTTTTAAAGAGCTATCTATTGATATTAAATTTGTTCAAATTACATCAACAGGGGTGGTTGGGGGTTAAAATTTAGGGGTTAATTTTGCAAAAAGGGGGTGAAAATTAAACAATATAAAAATTTTTTTTACAGATTTGAAATCTACGTCAAAAAATCTAATGGAGCCGTTTTTGCTCAATGTCCTAATATTAAGTCTAGGGGTAGTTAACTAGGGGGTGACTGTGTCGAATAGTCGTACTACTTGGGTAGTTCAAGAAGTTTCTCTTCATGGAAAATAGTTTAAGATATTTAGAATAACGTAGAATGAAATTTTCGATTTCAAAATTCAGTTTGAGCAACATTGGAGAGGGGGTGAGTCACCCTCTTAAATTACATACTAGTTAACATACATTCATTTTTAATATTAACACACTGACAGTGGGTAATAATCTCACAATAAGTGGTTCTGAAGTTGGACTGTCGTATGTAAGGTTTTTATAAGGTTTGTTTTTTAATGGATGTTATAGTTTTCGTTATCGAAAATTATCGATACCGAAAATAACGATATTTTCAAGATGAATGGAAACCTAATAAAAACCTTACATACGATAGTCCAACTTCACAACCACTTATTGTGACATTATTACTCACTGTTAATATTAAAAATGAGTGTATGTTAACTAGTATGTAATTTAAGAGGGTGACTCACCCCCTCTCCAATGTTGCTCAAACTGAATTTTGAAATCGAATTTCTACGTTATTCTAAATGTTTTAGACTATTTTCCATGAAGAAGAACTTCTTGAACTACTCAAGTAGTACGACTATTCGACATAGTCACCCCCTAGTTAACTACCCCTAGACTTAATATTAGGACATTGAGCAAAAACAGGTCAATTAGATTTTCTGACGTAGATTTCAAATCTGTAAAACAGAATTTTAATATTGTTTAATTTTCATTCCCTTTTTGCAAAATTAACCCCTAAATTTTAACAGCCAGCCACCCTTGTTGACACAATTTGAACGAATTGCATACCAATAGATAGCTCTTTAAAAAAGAGCAATACTGCCAATTTAAACTTTTGCTCTATCTCTTACCGTTTTCGAGATATTTAAAAAATTAAATTTTTACCCAAATTTTTGGAGGGCGATTTCATCCCTTCAAACCGTTTTTCCGCCGATAAAAAAAAATACGTGTCGCTTAGTTTTTAGTGTTCTACAACATATCTAAGTTTCATCAAAATCGATAGGTCCGGACTCGGGCTTTTTACTTGTAAGACAAAAGATATGTATTAATAACGCCAATATTTTGTCAGCTAACGCTCGTAATTAGAGCAAACCATTGAATAACAAATACATAATATTATATCTGGAAGTAACATATTACATATTCTTTTAATATTGTAACACGTATAGCCCAAATGATGAATTTGATGGTGGGATGCTGACATGCTCTGAACATTCAAAACTTAACACATTCAGAAAATTTAATAACAAAAGTTAGTATATTTTATTTATTGTGTTTAGCATATGAATCTGTTCTGCAAAACAGAGAAGGAAATATGGTGTTCATAGTTATATATATATATATATATATATATATATATATATATATATATATATATATATATATATATATATATATATATATATATATATATATATATATATATATATATACCTATATATAGCTTTTTATTTTGTTTGGAATATAAACACCTGGAATGGACACTATATTTCCTTCTCTGTTTTGCAGAACAGATTCATATGCTAAACACAATAAACAAAATATAGTCAGAATAAAGTGTTAAATTATTCCATAAATATGAAGTACAATTTATTTATTATTGCAAAATTCTATAATATGGTCCTTACATGAGTTACAAAGATTTTGTCATTTTTTTATTATTCAAAATAGTAAAATATATAAATTAAAAAATCGTAATTTTTAATAATTATAATACATTGTTCTTAGTTTCACATTCTTTCTGGATTTTGAACTCATTTCCTTTAATTTACAAACTTAGAAGCATATCCGAAACTTAAAGGATTTTTAATTATAATAATATGCAAGTCTCCTATAGCGCGGTTAATTCGTACCGCGTTATATGGAAATCGCGTCATAGGAGACTAATAATAATTAATTGATATCATTAATTCGGACTATGGAAACCGCGTTATGAAAATCATAAAAATAAGAAGAAAAAGATATCGCGTTATATGGAATCCATTTTTGCGTTTTATAGAAACCACGTTATGGGCAGATTGGGAATTAATACAAATTAAATGAATCGTACAGCGTAATATGAAATATCAAAAATAAAATAATAAATTATACATACATCAGACCTATAAAAACTACATTGTAAATGTACCAAGTTGTGATTGATTCAGTTTTAATTATTCCAATTTTTTAATAGAATTGGTAATGAATATATAGAATTTGACATATTTAAATTTTGGAAATATTGATAAATTTTGATAACGAAAACTACATTTTAATGTTTTTGAATGTCTACAACTTGCTACGCTTAAGCCTTCAAAAGTTTCGTTATTTTTTCGTTACGACACGCAGTTTAGGAGATATTTACGTACAAAGTTTTCAGTAACGAAAAGTTTGATTTATATCAAATATAATAAAAAAACAGGTACATTTTATAAATAAATCGACTTCAGAAACACTTCGAAAATTTAACACAAATAAGTGCCGCTATAAATATTTTTTTTGTCATTTGATAGTCCAAGCTCCGATAGCACAAAATCATACCGGATAAAACACCTCAAATTAAAAAAGCTAAATCGATAGTAACTAATGCCGACAATAGGAAATGCCCGCCAGACCTTTAAGTTTTTGTTAAATTCTATTTTTAAAAATTTTTTGAAATGGCCGAAAAAAACGTCAAATCTACCTCACATAACAACTCGCTGAAATTTACA
The DNA here is from genome assembly GCA_035578155.1 of Brachynemurus nebulosus. Taxonomy (NCBI): domain Eukaryota; kingdom Metazoa; phylum Arthropoda; class Insecta; order Neuroptera; family Myrmeleontidae; genus Brachynemurus; species Brachynemurus nebulosus. Next base: position 54,758,713 of record JAPWDM010000005.1, on the reverse strand, counting down.
TATGCTATAGTAAATTATCTATATTTAACTGAAGAATCGGTCTGTCCGGCATATTTTGTTAATTAATGTCTGACAGACCTATTTTAATTAGTGAAAATTTTAGGCAAAACTACCTCACATAACACCTCGCTGAAATTTACATATGCTATAGCAAATTATATATATTTCACTGAGGAATCGGTCTGTCAGGAATATTTTGTTAAATAATGTCTGGCAGACCTCTTTTAATTAGTAAAAAGTTTAGGTAGACTGACCCTCACATAACATCTCGTTGAATTCCAAATATGTTATTGCAGATTATATATATTTTACTAAGGGATCGGTCTGTCTGGCAAATCTTGTTAGCTAATGCCAATAATAGCCGGAATAATTTAATAATACTTTTAACAAGTATTATATATATATATATATATATATATATATATATATATATATATATATATATATATATATATATATATATATATATATACATATATATACATATTTATATATATATATATATATATATTTATATATATATATATATATTTATATATATATATATATATATATATATATATATATATATATATAATATATATATATATAATACTTGTTAATTTTTAAATATATATATATATATATAAATAAATATATATATATATATATATATATATATATATATATATATATATATATAAATATATATATATATATATATATATATATATATATATATATATATATATATATACAAGGTGGTCCAGAATTATGTACCGTAATTGGTAGAGCTGGTAGTACGTTCAAAAATAATGGTACCTTTTCAAGTACACTTTTTTTCAAAACTCAATAATAAGGGATATACAACTCTGTAAAGGGGTGAAACGAAAACCATTATTTCTTAAATATTTTCCAAACGCTTTTGAATAACGGATTGATATTTTAGGGTTACTTCTTTTGCGTTAAAAGGATTAAATTTATGTCAACACTTGTTCCACCACTCATGACTAAGGGATGGTTTTGGGTGGTAGATGTGAGTTATCACGTCTTTTCTTTTTTAACCTGCAGTTATTTAAACAAAATCCCTGATAATATAATTCCTCAGACAGTTTCACGCAAAAAAGGTATACTTGTTACATTTCGATAAATATTACCGTTTTCGAGTAATTTAAAACAGAAGTATTTATTTCCGAATAATCCCCTAATCATAAGTGATCGAATAATTGATACCATAAAGTTAATTATCTTAGTGTTAATACGCGCCCCTAAAATATGAAACCAGTAATCCAATGCGCCTAAAAAATTTAATAAAAAAGAAGTCAGTTTCCTTCCACCCCTCTACATTTTACCCCTCTGCTCTATCTTCGTTATTATTGAGTTTTGGAAAAAAGTGTAGATGAAAAGGTACCATTATTTTTGAACATACTATCAACTCCAGCAATTACGGTACATAATTCTGGACCAGCCTGTATATATATATATATATATATTTCTCTGAGTGGACAACTAACAAGGAAAGGTATCCAAGTTGTTAATTAATGTCTGACAGACCTATTTTAATTAGTGAAAATTTTAGGCAAAACTACCTCACATAACACCTCGCTGAAATTTACATATGCTATAGCAAATTATATATATTTCACTGAGGAATCGGTCTGTCAGGAATATTTTGTTAAATAATGTCTGGCAGACCTCTTTTAATTAGTAAAAAGTTTAGGTAGACTGACCCTCACATAACATCTCGTTGAATTCCAAATATGTTATTGCAGATTATATATATTTTACTAAGGGATCGGTCTGTCTGGCAAATCTTGTTAGCTAATGCCAATAATAGCCGGAATAATTTAATAATACTTTTAACAAGTATTATATATATATATATATATATATATATATATATATATATATATATATATATATATATATATATATATATATATATATATATATATCTGTATCCAACTGTATCTCTCAAAAATTTTTGAAACTTTGGTGGGTTGTAGATCTTATTAAAACTAATCCAAAGTCATATTTCGTTCGTGCCCATAAGCGGTTTAAGGGGGTGAAATTCACCCCTGAAAATTAGAATTTTTTTCAATTTTCTTAAATATCTTGGAAACGATAAGAGCTTTATTAGGGAAACTATATATATTTGTAAATGGCACTTTAAGATGTTTACTAGATGCCAAAATTAAAGTTCATTGAGGTTTCATCCCTCACTCCAACCTCAAATTTTTTCAGGTATTTTTGATAAAAGAGGAGACTGTTATGTGTAAATAAAGGAATTTTTAGTTAACATACATATTTCATATCACACCAGTTTATTTCTTGTTGTATAAATCTGGAGCTTAGATGCAAAAAAGATCTAGTCACAGAAGACACTTTTTTCAGAAATTAAAAAAAATGGTTATTTAATTAAATATGAAATCAAAATACAAAATTTATTGTAAAATGGATACTAAGTTCATTTTGAAACTTATTAATTATACTTTTTTAATCAGAAAATTTAAGGAAAATCGTTTTTTTATATTTTTTTGTTGGACATAATGTTTTTTGCTTAAACATATTGGACATAATTTCATTTGCCTAATTTTATAATGGCCATAATACTTTTTGCTATAAAGACATTATTGTAGGGCTGTGTAAGTTTTATGTAAATAAAAACAACACGTCTATTGCAAATTTCTTTTTATTTCAAAAACAAACAAAAAACAAAGTATCTAACAGATTTTAAATAAAACGTGCAACAATTCATTGATTTAATATTTTATAGAGAAACAAAAAATTCGGAAAAGTCTTAGTGCCTCTGTTGGTCACCCCTACTGTTGTTAATTTCAAATTTAAATTCATTAATAACTTTCTTATTACTAAACAAAAATTATGTATAATTGTTTGCAGAATATTAGTAATAAATATTTAATTGAAAAATAATATTTTTTATCCACTTTATAAATTTTAACTAAAATAAAAACGTTGAAAAGCACAAGCAGAAGCACATTTCTAACTGAAATTTTGAACTAAACATACTTAAGCAACACTGTGATTGGATAAATAAATTACAAATGGCCGAATTAAATGGACATGATTCTTTTTGCTTGAAGGTACATATTTTAAATCTATTTTTTAGTGGGAAAAAATTTTTTTTGGCTAAATACAATTATTTAGACATATAGATATTACGATGTGTTCCATATATACATAAAAATCTCAATTTTGAATTTTTTGGACAAGATCTTTTTTGCTTCTCAGCTCCAGAAATACACCTATTGCTAATATTAATTTGGGAAGAATTTTAACTTTTTGATTTAATAATGAGCAAAAACATGGTCAAAGAATCTCGTATTTTAGTAATGAATTGTTACAAACTTACAATATGCTTTAAAGTACATAATTTAAAAAGCAAAAATACATTGCATCCCCACCCCCATACTTGACAAATCTATCTATCTATACAAATCAATATTATAATTATTATAATTATAATCTATGTCTATATATCTATACAAATTTTATTTACTTATATATTTTTTTTTATTTATCTATACAATTGTCAATATTTTAATCTCTGTACGTTTATGGATATCTACTCTGCAAAGAATTCAACAGACTATTTTCGGATAATGTAATTCTAAATGAGTATATGTTGATTTACATCGCCGTAACAATATTCTAAAACTTCAGTCTCTAGCTCACAATCAGTTTTGTTGCCTCGTTTTCAAAAATTGTTCACATATGGATGGTATAAAGGTAGATATATTGACCAACGACCAGAAAGTTTTGAAAATTCTGTAACATATTACTTTTCGAAACAAGAAAGTGGAGTACCAAAGTATAGTGTATGTGGTGTTTTGAACATTTTTATGAACAATATCATTATTGTGTAGAATACAAATCTTAAAATATTGACAATTGCATTTCTAAACTATGTATTTTAAAGTACATCGTAAGTTTGTAACGATTCATTACTAAAATACGCGATTCTTTAACCATATTTTTGCTCATATTAAATCAAAAAGTTAAAAATTTTCCAAAGTTAATATTAACAAAGGGTGCAGGTATTTATGCAACAAGAAATAAACTGGTGTGATGTAAAATATATTAATTAAAAATTCTTTTATTTACACATAACAGCCTCCTCTTTTACCAAAAAATACCTGATAAAATTAGGGGTTGGAGGTGGGGGATGAAACCCCAGTGATTTTATAACTCTAATTTTGGTATCATAATAAAGATCTTAAAGTGCCATTTATAAATATATATAGTTTCCCTACCAAAGCTCTTACCATTTCCAAGAAATTTAAGAAAATTGAAAAAAACCCTAATTTTCAGGGGTGACTTTCACCCCCTTGAACCGCTTATGGGCACGAACGAAATATGGCTTTGGATTAGTTTTAATAAGATCTACAATCCACAAAAGTTTCAAAAATTTTTGAGAGATACAGTTGAATACCTTTCCTTGTAAGTTATAATTATATATGTATGTATGTATGTTCGTCGGCTTCTGTATAAACCAGTGTATTTAAAATAATAGACACTGCTGCGCTTAACAATGAAGCCTGACTGGGTAAAACACCTTATTTTCCAAAAAAATTTGTTTCGATGAATAAAGGTGATCTTAGACTTTACATTAAAATTGGAAAAGTTCCTTTCTTTAATTGTTCCTTTGCTTGAGGATGGTTAAAAACGACTTTTTTAATGAAAACTGCTGCTTCGTAGCATTAAAACATTAAGTCTGGCCTAGTAAAAAACGGTTTTTATGAGACAGACCAATATTTATGATTAGAGGCAATCTTAAACTTCATTTTAAAAAAAGAATATAGGAGGTGTTTTGTCGCGGCCCTAAAGGAAGTGTATTTGTTTATAAAAAAAAAAGGCAACGCTACACTTTAAGATTTAATTTCACAAACTTAGCTATATTCTCTTAAAGCTGGGTCAATTGTAATTAATATAAGAGATCCCAGACTTAATTTTAAGAATAAAAATAAAACACTTTTAAAGATAACATTGCTTCAAACAGCAATCAATTTGATACGTGAAGGCTGAATATTTGAGGTTAAGTCTAGCATAGTTAATAACGTTTTTTATTAGACAGACCAATTTTAATACGTTGATAACGTCAAAAACTTTTACTTAAAACAAAAAAATTGGGGGTGTTATGTGAGGTAGATTTGCCTAAAATTTTCACTAATTAAAATAGGTCTTTCAGACATTAATTATCAAAATATGCCAGACAGACCGATTGTTCAGTAAAATATATATATAATTTGCTATAACATATGTAAGTTTCAGCGAGGTGTTATGTGAGGTAGATTTGACGTTTTTTTCGGCCATTTCAAAAATTTTTCAAAAATAGAATTTAACAAAAACTTAATAGTCTGGCGGGCATTTCCTATTGTCGGCATTAGTTACTATCAATTTAGCTTTTTTTAATTTGAGGTGTTTTATCCGGTATGATTTTGTGCTATCGGAGCTGGGACTATAAGTTTAAATTTTCTTATACGAAAACTTCGTTCTTTGGAAATCGCGTTAGAGGAGACCTGCCGTAATTTCATACCGCGTTAGATAGAATTTGCGTTATAAGGATACCGCTTTATACGAAACTTGACTGTACAAACTTAAAATCAATCAATAAATTTACAAATGTGTATTCTGTCTAACTATAAACGTAGCGCTAAACTACGGACATGTAATTTTTCAGTTGGTACATATATATATATATATATATATATATATATATATATATATATATATATATATATATATATATATATATATATATATAGTTATATAACGCTCTTATGGAACACCCTATATAAATAAAATTCAATCAAATATAATTTCTATAAAATAATTTTTGTAATAAAATAATAATTTCTTTAATTGTAAATTGTGGAATCAGCAACGCACGTGGAATCACAATTGGCCGGATATAAAAATCTGACTAATCAATTAAAAACAAATAAATAGCCACTGTTATTTCACGTCGCCGATCTTTTAGCGAATTTCCAAAACTGGAAATTCAGCTTTTACGCCAGGTGTCATGGTGCGACCTAAGCCCGAGACCATATCAGAAATATGTTTTGAGGTCCCTAGAATACGAAAATGATATTCACTAAAATTTATATATATATATATATATATATATATATATATATATATATATATATATATATATATATATATATATATATATATGTATCCGCGCGATAACTCTCGAACGAAACGTTTAATGCTTATGAAATTTTGTGTGCGAATTCGATTTTCCAAATCGTTGGATGAGTTCGTTAGCCAGACACGTCGGATGCCCAGAAGTAGGTTTTCCGGGCGTTTTTTGTCAACAAAATGAGTTTTTTGCCAGAATTAAGCAATTTTTCAAATTTTTTTTTACACCAAGCCCTAGTAAAAGGTAAAATTCATAAAAAATGTTTTTATACCGTTGCTCTAAATTGCTTACTTTTCGAGAAAAACTAGGAAATATGTCGTTCTCCATTTCACTCGCACTCGCATTCTTTTTTTTTCTGTCTCATTTTTTACGAGCTAAATTCGAAAAAATCCGCTTTTTAAGTAGCATGTCATGATTTTTTTAATTCAATTTAACGATTCGGCTATATTCTTTTTCTTTGTCAGTTAAATGTTTTTATAATGTATCTCTATTCCATTTTTTTTTAGATAAAAGATCACGGCGCAGTTTTTTATGTGATATGATCAGAATTTAGATGATGTTTACACCTTCCTAAAATTAATAAGAGCTTGCTACAATGGCATAAAAATTACGTTAAATCATATTCAAACAATAATATTTTTACGTAATTTTCTATCCAAATGACAATACTACGTTATAATTATATGTATAAACCCATCATTTTAGTGGTAAATAAATTTGCACATTCAGTTTTTTTTTTCTTTTGACAACAAAACAAATAATTTTAAATTTTGACAAGTTGTATCATACATTTTTGAAAATATTAAATATTTATTTTTTTAAGGAAAAAATGTATTAAAGATCTGAAATTTGTTTAACAAAAACCATACATCTGCTCGTTTTACCTTAAAAATCTCGGAAAATAAAATATTTTTCAATAATTAACTCAGAAAAAGCATATATGAGGTAATTTTCATGATATTTTTTTGAAAATTTCAAAATAGTAGGGTTACAATGTTTTTTTTTTTAATTATTTTGTAGAATTTGGTAAACACACATCGTAAAAAGTACTCGCCTTGAAAAAAACAAACAAGTATTTAAAAAAAAGACTATTTCTTAAAGAAAATATTAAAATTATGTACAAATGCCGTCCTGACCAACTGATATATTGGAACCGATTTTGAGCAGCTGGATTTACTACAGGCAAAAGCTCATAGTGAATACACACATTTTTTAACATCCTTTTGAATTTTGTAATTCAATCATTACAAATAAAATCTAAATAAAAAAAAATCTATATGACCTGTTTTTTCTCAATTTTCTAGCATCAAATCTAGCGATAATTAACTAGCGAGTGATTGTATTGACCACACATTTTAATGTAAAATATATTAATTTTAACCGGCTTCAAAATAACGTTTCGATTTTAACAATAAAAATATTTAAAAAAGTGTTTAAGTTCTGGCAAGATTGTCAAAAAGGGACTGAAATATTTTTAGATATTGATATATAGAAAAAATATTAATGTGTTAAGTACTTACTAGACTTATAAACTTTCATTTTCGTATACGCTTTCGGTTTCGGATATTTAATTATTTCGGATATCGGTAGTTTTAGTTACGGTTACGAATATCCATAACATCCCTAATGTAAATGTTTGTCAATCCAACTTCATCGAGAGAAAGTTAATTAGGTATTTACGATTTTCGGAAGAACACGTATATAAATTTTATAAGTACGTATTATCATATGAACACATTTGGTTTGCAATTTTTTAATAATTAGTTTCTACGCTACTGAAATTATCTATCCATTTGAAAATTGGGATCCAGTGATGTACATTGACACTACAAAAGTGTGGGTGAAAAATTTCATTTTCACTTTTACTGAAATTATGTCATAAATTCATATTTTCAGAATTTATTCATTTGACAGAAAAATTCTAAATTATTAAAAAAGCCAAATAATTAATAACAATTAAAATAAAAAAAAAACAGAAAACATTTATTTATATTTGCATTTTTATAAAAACATGTAGGTATTATATTTTATATGCACTTTAACTAAAATGTCAAATTTCACACGTTGTTAATTTTCAATTTCACTCATAATGTGCTTAAAAATCAAAACTTAAAGTTTATAACATTCACAATCCGTGTAGAGTGTCCATACGTCTTGGTTTTCCCGGATTTGTCACGGTTCTAGCTCCGTTGCTCCGGTGTCCCGACAGACTTTTTCAAGACGTCGGTCGATTTGTTTCGGTTTTTCAAACTACTAATTTTTCATCATCTAATAAGTACACAATTTTTCATTTTAAATAATGAATAGTTCAGTATCATATTAAAAGATCAACAGTAGATTCATTTACAACCAAACCTAAAAATATTTAAAAAAAATTAATTACTAATTAAATTTTCCAAGTTTTTTCGATTTTACCTTAAACACGAACTTCCAAAAAAACATTTTCTTTTCTTAACTTTCCATCATATATGTATCTACATAAATAAATTGTAATATTATTTTGCTTGCTTTTATTATACTGAAGGTACTAAAGTTCCTGAACAATTAAAAATTAAAATGACTGGAATTTTATTCGAACTTTTAAATAAAGTAGTTAACTAACGCGCTAGATAGATAGCGCCAGAATACAGAAATTGCCAACATTTAAATGTTCATGTTTCACATTAATACAAAATAAAATACATTAATACAAAATAAAATTGTCTAAGAAGCTCACTTTCATAAGAAATTTTATAAAAATTTAAAAAATATATATTTCCTAGAACAGGGGGCGATTTATTTTAAAAAAAAATTAATATTTTAAATAAAGAGCCATTAATAGGTAATCTATATACATATAATACAAATGTAACGAGACCGTTTCTGTATAGGGAATATTTTTTAAAAATTGTGCAGATATTGTAAATAGTTATCGATGTAGATATCAAAACAGCGATTTTTTAAATTTTTGTCTGTCTGTCTGTCTGTCTGTCTGTTCGTCTGTTCACGCATCACACAAAAACTACTGGATGGATTTTAATGAAATTTGGTGTGCCGACAACTTATTACCCGGATCAACATCTAAGATACTTTCTACTTCGAGAAAATGTCTCATTCCCACGGGAAAATGGAAAAACCATGTTGAGCATGTGCATACAGTACGCAAAAACTATTGAACGGATTTTGATGCAATTTGGTGTGATGATAACTTATTACCTGAGTCAGCATCTCAGATACTTTTTATTTCGGGAAAGTGGCTCATTCCCACAGGAAAGTAAAAAAACTTTTTGAGCATGTGCACATATTACGCGAAAACTATTGAACGGATTTTTATGAAATCTGGTGTAGTGATAACTTATTACCTGCGTCAACATTTAGGATACTTTTTATTACGGGAAAATATTTCCTTCCTTCAGGAAAATTCAAAAATTATTTTGCTTATGTGCATGTATACTTAAAACTATTGTTCTATGCGAATGCTTTATAATTACTATACTTATATACTTGTCATTTATTAAATTAAATTTACCATAATACAAAATTTCTGGAGACTAACTCTATTTTAAATTAATTTAGAAATTTCGAAAATTTAAGTGCCTATATATCCGAAAAATTCATTTTGGATGAAACTTGTTATATTTATAGGATAGATACTAGTTTGGGATGCAAATATAATAAAACAATAAAACGTTGGAAGTCCAAAAATTTTGTATGAGTTCTCCAGTCAGACACGTCCAATTCCAAAAACCTCAAAAAAATGAGTTTTTTGCAAACAATTTGCCAAAATTTAAAAGTTTTTCCAATTTTTTTTACATTGTGGAAAGAACCAAGAAAGACACAGAAAATACATTTTGAACCATTATTCTAGGTAAGCGGGTTTTCGAAAAAAAGTAACTTTTATGATTGGAAATTCGCTATGTTATGCAGATGCTGCGACAGGGGTATTTTATATTAGAAGTGATATGTAAATTTTGTATTTTGGACTAAATAAATTTCATTTTTTTGGAACGTGCGAGTATCGAATCCTTATTTATATATATATATATATATATATATATATATATATATATATATATATATATATATATATATATATATATATATATATATAGCTTCCAGTATGAAGTACCAAAAATGAATATCATTAACAATTAAAATATTTTTACTTATAAATGATATGATATTATCCCCTTTTTTAATGTTTGTGTTTCCTTTTTTTGTATGCTACTATAACGCATACAATCATTTTTTGTAATTCCCGGACTAAAATACATTATTTACTCCCTCATAATAGGGAGTAAAGTGGCACTTTTAGTCCTAACGAACTAAAAAATTCGTTTAGTCCCGCTTTTAAGCCAATCAACAAGCAAAATTTACAAAGCATCACCAGTCAGTAATCAAAATTTAACTGGCTAGGTACAAAAAAAGTCTTTATATTAGGGGAGGAACGTTAATTCGGCATAAAAAAGGCCATTTTTAAAAATTTTTTCAGACGCTACAACAGGTGATACAAATTTAATTAATCAATCGTAATATTATAGTTCAATATGTGAACAACATTTCCTTATTTTTTTAAAACAAAATATAAATAATTAAGCCAACGGCAGTAAATCTTCGGAGGCGCCTCGAAAAAAGCTGTCTGTCGAACTCATGAGTGGATCATTCGAAATAAAAAAAAAAAAATGATATCATTAGATAACCGTTTTCGTAAGGTATCCCTGAAAGGAAATTTTTTCGATTTTTGGTGACACTTAGAAGTGAAAACACCGATTTTCATCTATGTATATGATTAAGTAATGGACCTATTTGTTATTGTAAAATTAATAATTATGAAAAATGAAAGAGAAGCTCCCAGGGATACCTGGTCATTTATGTAAGGAAGCTGTATTCAAAATTTGAAAACAATCGGTCGCATAGATGTTGATTTAAACTACTCACCGGTTTCAAAAACGACAAGTGTCAGAAAATCAAAATTTATGAAATATAGGAAAAATCAAGTTAATTAGTAATTCCTTGACTTGAAATAGATAGTTTTAAACACTGAAGTAGCTTTATGAGAGAAACTCTAGGAATGCAGTTTGTAATTTATTATCATGTATTATGAAATCAGAAATAGTGGAAGAAAATGCAGGTAAAAAGATAAATTAAGTTTCAAGATGTTGATAAAAGAGTATCTTTAGCCAAATTCCGGTAAAAAAAAGGTGTCCTTTTAGTAAATTAGTGGAGTGAACATTTTTCGAGTACCTATGATTAACGAATTAACACCTACCGACAAAGAAATAACAGTCATGATAATACCTAAAGGGACTACGGGGGAGATACAACCACAACCATATATGGATTCCGAATATGAAAAAATTTCATCAAGAGGTTTTCCGATAGCATAATGCTACTTAATTACAATATCAATATTTTCATTCTGAAATGCGAAATTGAGGGTTCTGAAAAATTATCTTTTATAAGATGTTCTTGGTGCAAGAAATTGCTCTGATTAAACACTTCTTTGGAGAATATTATTACTGCGAAAATTATCATTCATTGTTCTAATTCATATTTTTTTAATACCTCTATAAAATTAAATAATTACACTTTAAATTACAGTCATACTGAAGCATTTTAACGTCCGTTTACTGTACCACTATACAACGTCTACTCAAAATAATAATTAAAATATAATTTATATTTTTACTTGTATTTTCTTCCACTATTTTATAATAGGTGATATTTAATTACAAACTGCAATCCTAAATTTTTCCTCATAAAGTTACTTCAGTGTTTCAAAACTATATATTTCAAGTCAAGGAAAACAATTTACTTGATTTTTCCTATATTTTATGAATTTGGGGGAAATCCTAAATATTTAATTTTTGTTAAAAATTTCTTTCTTATATACAACCCCCCTCCCCCCATAACCCTCCAGTTCCGCTGCACTGTTACAGTGGGTAACACGGATTATTTATTAACTAATAACTTGTAGCATTTTTACAGAATTTTAAAGAATTTGAGCTATGATCTCCCTAAAAAATTTTTAATAAACCCACTCTTACGGATGTTTAATCCTTTAAAAATTAAGTGACCCAAATGAAAAAAATTCTATTGTAATGTAACCTCAACCTAAATCTTTTGACCGCTTTTCATCAAAATTGCATAAGCGCTAGTATGAGAAAAACACCAAAATATGATTTTTCAGCAAATTTTTGAAGGAGTGTTTTACCCCCTAAATATGGGATTGGGCACGTACAATTAAAATATTTTTGTTACTTTGTCAAGTATGTACTACAATATATCTTCAAATGAACGAAATCGCAGGGTAACATTTCCGTAACATTCCTTGTTAGTAGTACTTAATCTCTAGCGCTCCATCTACCTTAAAATGTTTTTCTTAATTTTAGCGAATTTCCAGAATGGAAGCTCGCTATTACAGCCACTGTCATGACGCGACTTGAACCCGGGACCATGGCAGAAATTTGTTTTGAGGTCCCTAGAAACCGAAAATAATATTCACCAAAATTTATATATATATATATATATATGTATATATATATATATATATATATATATATATATATATATATATATATATATATATATATATATATATATGTGTGTCCGCACGATAACTCTCGAACGAAATGTCCTAGGTTTACGAAATTTGGTGAAAATGTTGGAAATCCCAAACCGTTGGACAAGTTCGTTAGCCAGACACGTCGAATGCCAGGAACATGGTGTTTGTTCTTGCAAAAAATTAGTTTTTTGCCAAAATTTCCACTTATTCAAAAATTTTTGTGAAATTTTTTTACACCATTTAAAAGAGGAGAAAAAATTACATAAAAAAGGTCCTTAAATTATTTTTCTATGTCAACTAGTTTCCGAGAAAAACTATGTTGTTTAGACTGTGATACTTTTATCGTAAAAAGTGTGAAGCTATTCACAGTCTAAGCACATATTCGATACAATATGTATCGTACACATAATATACCGGGTGGCCCATTTGGATGTATACATACGATTTACATGTTAATTTTTAACATTGGATTCCTATAAGGAAAAAGTTATGTCACAACAGTGCTTTGAATAAACTAATAATACTAATTTAATATTATAACTGCTACTGTTACTATCGCTTTAACAACAATAGTGCAGTAAAATAAAGAAATGAATGTCGCAATTTCCAAGCAATTCACTTTTACATAATAAATATTTGTGTCATCTGCTGTAAATTCAAAAAAAGGCATTTTTGTATTTTCTTGAAAATAAATATTAAAATAATAATACCCCTGTCGCAGCATCCTGCATAACATAGCGAATTTCCATTTACAAAAGTACGTTTTTCTCGGAAACTAGTTGATATAGAGAATTGTAAATAAAAAAAATACCCCTGTCGCAGCATCCTGCATAACATAGCGAATTTCCATTTACAAAAGTACGTTTTTCTTGGAAACTAGTTGATATAGAGTAATTGTAAATAAAAAAAATACCCCTGTCACAGCATCCTGCATAACATAGCGAATTTCCGTTTACAAAAGTTAGATTTTCTCGAAAAATAGGTTACATACAATAGAATACCTAATGGTTTATAAACCATTTTTATGTAATTTTTCTCCTCTTTTCAATGGTGTGAAAAAATGTTGCAAAGACTTAAATTTGGAAAAATCTTTACAAAAAACTAATTTTTTCACAAAAATGCCCAAAAAATCATATTCCAGGTATCAGACGTGTTTTGTTGAAGAACTCATTCAAGATTTTTGCACTTTCAACGTTTTCATCAAATTTCTTACAAGTCACACAAAAACCCTTTATGTTTGTAACAAATAATCCCTTTTTAGTCAAATGAATATTATAGTCCAAGCTCCGATAGCGTAAAATCATAACTGATAAAACACCTCAAATTAAAAATGCTAAATCGATAGTAACTAATGCCGACAATAGGGAATGCCCGACAGACCTTTGAATTTTTGTTATATTTTATTTTTAAAAAATTTGCCTCACATAACACCTCCATTTTTTATATGGAGGATATATTTTACTGAGGAATCGGTCTGTCTAACATACATATTTTGCTAATTAATGTCTGACAGACCTATTTTAATTAGTGAAAATTTTAAGCAAAATTACCTCACATAACACCCTGGACTTTTTTATTTTAATTAAAAGTTTTTGTTATTATCTATGTCTTAAATTTGGTCTGTCTGAAGCAATGTTATCTTTAAAAGTATATTTTTTATTACTAAAATTAAGTTTGGGACCTCTAATATCAATTACAGTTGACCCGGCTTTAAAAAAATATAGCTAAGTTTGTTAAATTACCTACATTTTTTATTAAATTATCGCATTATTAAATAATTCCGGAGTATTATTTTTTTTTAGGCAGTAGTTAACAAAATTTGCCAGATAGCCCAATTTTAATAGATTGGTAATGTCTAAAAATTTCACTTAAAAAAAAATTTGGGTGTTATGTGAGGTAAGTTTGCCTAAAATTTTCACTAATTATATTAGGAGAGGTTTGTCTGACATTAATTAATAAAATACGCCAGAAAGACCAATTCCTTAGTAAAATTATATAATTTTTTATATGTAAATTTCAGCAAGGTGTTCAGCAAGGTAAGTTTGAGGTTAAAAGATAATATTTACTTGACTAATACCACTTTATTTAAAGTTTTTAAATATCTGTGACATGTTTCGGACCCATATGGCCATTAACTAACAGTCGTTAATGGCCATATGGGTCCGAAACATGTCACAGATATTTAAAAACTTTAAAAAAAGTGGTATTAGCCAAGTAAAAATTGTCTTTTAATTTTAAAATGGAATACCATAAAGTAACGCTCAAATCTATCAAATATACCTAAGTTTGAGGTTTTTTACAGCCATTTCAAAAAATTTTTAAAAATAGAATTTAACAAAAATTCAAAGGTCTGTCGAATATTTTCTATTGTCGGCATTAGTTACTATCGATTTAGCTCTTTTAATTTGAGGTATTTTATCAGATATGATTTTTTGCTATCGGAGTTTGGACTATTACAGACATCTGAATTCATAAACATTGTAGATATCTGTCATCAGCTAAGAATATATGCATGTATATATACATTCTCAACATTATGTATACATATGTATGTATATTATATACACATATACATGCAATATACATGTATATTGTGTATGTCTGCACTAGTAAGTACACCTACCAGATACCAACGTTTATGAGGGCTCCAAATAAAAATATCCAAACTCACTTATCTTAAATTTTGTATGTGCATTCTATAAGATGGATCTCAATTAATAAATAACAAAATACCCCTATCGCAGCATCCTGCATAACATAGCGAATTTCCATTTACAAAAGTACGCTTTTCTCGGAAACTAGTTGATATATAGTAATTGTAAATAAAAAAAACCTTCTTTATGTGAATTTTCCGCCTCATTCCGCCAAATCTTTTTCACGAAAAATGTCCAAAACACCGTAAACGTTTTCACGAAATTTCTTAAAAATAAGATGTTTCGTTCTTGAGTTATCGTGCGGACACATTTATATATATGTTCAACTAGTTTCGGAGAAAAACGTACTTTTGTAAATGGAAATTCGCTATGTTATGCAGGATGCTGCGACAGGGGTATTTATAATTTTAAATTAACTGTAATTTCAAAAATAATATATCGCGACTTCTCTGTCCCAACCTCGTACCTCGAAATATCGAATTGATCTAAACGATATTAGTTCAGCCGTTTAGTATTTTACCTTTAACATTATGGATACTTAAAACTTACTACTAATGACAGTTACTTATATCGTCAGCTGAGTATTGGTTTATACCAAGTTAACTTTTTAAATATTATTTCTAGATAGTTGTTTTGTTAGTTTTGGGCACTGGGGAAACCGAAACCACTAACAGAAAAAAATTTTAAAAAATGGACTTGGTACAAACCAATACTCAACTGACGAGATGCAGAGTTACTTAAAGAAAATTAAACTGATGTCAAATGTTATGTTTTATGCATATAAAATAAGTAATTGTTGCTATATTTTAATCAAATTAATATTAATTTAAGATTTTTTGTAATTACCCAAAACCATTAAAACAGGTAAAACAGGTATTTTATTTTAGCGAATTTCCAAAACTGGAAATTCAGCTTTTACGCCAGGTGTCATGGTGCGACCTAAGCCCGAGACCATATCAGAAATATGTTTTGAGGTCCCTAGAATACGAAAATGATATTCACTAAAATTTATATATATATATATATATATATATATATATATATATATATATATATGTATCCGCGCGATAACTCTCGAACGAAGCGTTTAATGCTTATGAAATTTTGTGTGCGAATTCGATTTTCCAAATCGTTGGATGAGTTCGTTAGCCAGACACGTCGGATGCCCAGAAGTAGGTTTTCCGGGCGTTTTTTGTCAACAAAATGAGTTTTTTGCCAGAATTAAGCAATTTTTCAAATTTTTTTTACACTAAGCCATTGTAAAAGGTAAAACGCATAAAAAATGTTTTTATACCGTTGCTCTAAATTACTTACTTTTCGAGAAAAACTAGGAAATATGTCGTTCTCCATTTCACTCGCACTCGCATTCTTTTTTTTTCTGTCTCATTTTTTGCGAGCTAAATTCGAAAAAAGCCGCTTTATAAGTAGCGTGTCATGATTTTTTTAATCCAATTTAACGATTCGGCTATATTCTATTTCTCTGTCAGTTAAATGTTTTTATAATGTATCTCTGTTCCATTTTTTTTTACAAAAAAAATCCCGACGATATCTGTTATGTGATATGATCAGAATTTAGATTATATTTACACCTTCCTAAAATTAATAAGAGTTTGCTTCAATCGTATAAAAATTACGTTAAATCATATTCAAACAATAATATTTTTACGTAATTTTTTATCCAATTGACAATACAGTTATGATTAGAATTGTATAATCAGAGCATTCTAATATTAAATAATTTTGCACATTCAATTTTTTTTTTTAACAAAGAAAAATTTTTTTAAATTTTGACACATTCTTTTATGAAATTTCGATTAAGAAATATTAAAAAATTTTAAAGTGAATCATTTAAAAAGAGTTAAAAATAAATTAAAAAGGAAACATTTCTCTATTTTAACATATTTGTAAAGAAAATTTTACAGTTTACTTACAGTTTTTTGAAAAAATGTAATAACATTTTTACATACAATAAAGATTATATTTGAACGGTAGGAAATCCACAAATTTTTTTTTATTTCTTTAATTAATTATTAAATTTGGTTTTAGAAGAAAATCTTCGTCTAATTCGCTCCAAGCCGAAAGTATAGCCACTAATAAGGACATTCCACTGTTAAAATAAATGGAAAATATATTGAAATTTATTTAATGAAAGCCATTCATACACATTTTTAAAATATCCTTTTGAATTATATAACAAATAAAATCTGTGTAAAAAAATCTAATTGACGTGTTTTTTCTCAATTTGCTAATATTAAGTAAGGCTCGTTAATTAGGGAGTGATTGTGTTAAAATTTTAATATAAAATATGGTAATTTTAACCCTCTTTAAAAGAACATTTCGATTTTAACAATAAAAAAATTTTAAAAAGTGTTTTCGTTTTTCCCGGATTACCAAAAACTGTTCATAGGCATATCTGTGACTAAAGTTGCCTCTCTTTCTTAAGAAAATAAAGTATTTTTAAAATTTTGTGCAAAAGAATAAAACACAATTAACGAAAAAAAAGTACGCGTTTCCATATTTTTAAGATTTTGTAGTACAAGAAAATCCTTATAAATTCATCATATCTGTTATTGCATTTACTAGCTTTTACGCAATTTAATAAACAAAAGTCTGAAAATGGACGTAGAATCTCACTGTTATTAATTATTATGTCTTAGTCTTTTGAAAAATTATTTTTTGAACTAAAATAAGAATAGGAGGAATATAAACTTAGGGGTAAACGACAGGAGTATATAAACTTTATTTTAGATTCTACGTTTATTTTTACAGAAAATCATCAAGTACCTATTATTTCTTTTTTGAATGTATAAATACAAAAAGTTCGAAATTATTTTATATTAGAATTTCAATTTTGGTCGACCCTACGGGTTGTCCCCATTTACTCTTTTCTCGTCTCTTTTGACCCCAATTTTTCATAGAGAAGAAATTATACGATTTTTGTTAATTTTTCAAAAACCACCGATATTTTTAAATTTTTTTGGATACTGCTGATAAAGTGACCATCTTCGCGTAAATTTTTAATATATTAAAGATTAGGTACTCGTAAATTAAATACAAAAAAATACGGTGTGAAGTCGGAATGCGTACCTATTCATCCTTGTCTACGGTAGCACATTTTTTATTGACATAAATATTAGAAACGCAGGAAAAGAGACCAGGAATCAACATAGAAGTGGATTATGGTACGATATATTTTCTGAAAAAAGTGCTTAGGACCAAAGTTATAGAGTTCAAAGTGATGCACTTGATGATCTTGAAGCACTTGACTCTCGTGATGCACTTGACTTTGAAGTTGACCTTGAGGTCAATTTCCAAAGTCATTTGAAAATCATTTAATATTTTTCAAAAGGAGTAGTTTACTTTTCATCCCTAAATGGTTCAAAGTATATTCGAACGAATTTCACATGCAAGATAGAAAATAAGTGATCAAGAAGTAATTTTGAAAAATACTTGCTCAATCGCAATCGGAAAAATAATAGTTAATCATATGTTGAATTTAATTCCTAATATGATAACTATAGAGTAGCAATAAAAATTTTAAAAAATTTTGAAAATTTCTAATATAACATAAAGTTAATGTTTAACTTACAATTGGAGTGATATTAAATCTTTTCTTAACTTCTAAAATTACTTACAAAAATGTTTTCTTCTAATTTTTTCTATAAATTTGCGCCTATTTTTTCATTTCGTCAGGTTTTTATTTTTTTATTTTAGAAAAATAACGCAACAAATCAATTTTGAAGATAGATTGAGTCAATACATGAAATTACTGCTTATAGGTACAGGATATGGTCAAAGTTCGGCAATGGCTAATCATTTTCAACTGACCTTGAAAATCGATTTCAGGGTCACTATCAAGTGCATCGCTTTAAATTCTACAAATTTGGTACTCAGCCCTTTTTTCAAAAAATATGCCGTTTCAAAAATATTTAGCTATAACTGTTTTCATCTACAGAGGTTGAATGGTGTTTTCTACCCCTAAAAAGCGTATTTAGCCGAAATAAAAAAACACGTATTTAATATTTTTCGCTGTTTAATAAGTATGTTAAGTTTCATTCAAATTGGCAAGTATTAGTTGGGTAGTGTTATTTGTCAGAATGTTTTGCCGATCTAGTTTTTTCAATATTTCTTTGCTCGTTTTCAGAATTTGTATTTTAATTTCTACGAACAAATAACTCATTCTTTTCTTCGATTTTAGTAACTTTTATTTGCTGATGTTGACCATTAATTGATCGAAACATATCAAATATTTTTCAATGATTTTTTTAGCGAATGTCGAAAATTTTGAAAATTTTTTCACCGTTAGTAAGTTAAAGTATTTGAATTCATTAAGTAATTAAATGATGTCCACAAGAACCTTACGAACTACCATAAGTTATATGAGATCCCTAGGACCCGTTTTTTACTGTTAGGATAAACTTTTTACTAAAATTATTTTAGATGAATAAAGGTTATGTTGTATGATTTCCGCCAGGGTTTACTGTTCCCATTATTGTAAAAAATAAACTAACCGACCGATTTTGAAAATTTTTTCACTGTTAGAGAACTAAATTATTTTAGATGGATACAACTATGCTGCACAAAGTCCGTTCGGGTTCTTGGGTTCCAAAAATATCAAAACTAATTACCCAGCCGATTTTAAAAAATCTTTTACTCTTAGAAAGCTAAACTATTTTAAATAGGTACAGTTCTTAGATGAGATCCGCCAGTCCCCAAAATTTGGAAATTCGCTATGTTATGCAGATGCTGCGACAGGGGTATTTTAAGTTATTTGAAGCAGTTTTTGTTAACCTTAAATTTAAAAAAATCGAACGTCGTATACATGGACCATACATTTGGACATCGAACTCATACGGAAGAATTGCCAAAATTGGCCACAAAAATGACATATATGTATTAGGTTTCCTTTTTTCACCACTCGTGGCGTTAAAATTCCTCAGATACTGATGTGAATATGACGAATATAGTAGAGGTAAGTGGGGTAAAGTGGGGTGAGAAACTTTTTTTTGGAGCTCCGTTGATTGAACAAAAGTGATTATTTTTCCATGTTTAAAATTTCTATAGTAGAGAGAATTCAATAAGCTATCTTTTGCCTAAGATACCAACTAAAAATATTGATTTTATTTTGAGTTACCGAGCTTTGACCGACCATGTGCAAAATGGCCAAAATTGAAAATCTTGGGATAAAGTGGGAAACTCTAAAAAACTGTACAAACTCAACGCAAATCTTGTAGCAAAGTTATTATATCTATATTTCAAGGCAAAAAAGGTTCAAAGAATACAGAATACATAGTAAATATAAAAAAAAAAAAAAAAACAATTTT
Source organism: Brachynemurus nebulosus (assembly GCA_035578155.1). Classification (NCBI taxonomy): domain Eukaryota; kingdom Metazoa; phylum Arthropoda; class Insecta; order Neuroptera; family Myrmeleontidae; genus Brachynemurus; species Brachynemurus nebulosus. The sequence goes on along the minus strand of JAPWDM010000005.1, from coordinate 54,738,046 downwards.
TGCTGAAAAAAAATGAAAAAATGACTTAACTGATTTTTGAGTTTCGATGCGTTTATTTGCCAAACGTTTTTCAGCTGCTTCTTGCAACTTGATTTAGATTTGCGAATTGTTAAAAAACCTTGTTTTCACGCCGTGTGTACGATATTTTATATTCCGGTAACCGAAAAAACCGAGATGAAGTCGAAATTTTTAGGTTAGAGGGACATAAATATTAAATACATTCACAGCACTCTTTTAAATCATAAACAATGAATCGACAACATTTGAATGCAAAACGACGCCTCAATAGTGATTTTTGACATTTCCCACTTTACCCCATACAAAATTTCCCACTTTACCCCAACACCACATTTTGCAAAAATGTAAGCGTCATTTTTTTTACAATGTATAAATTACACGAAACGCTTATGCATTATCAAAATCAAAACTACAAAAAATACTTTGAGTGTACTTACAATCTCTTTATCTCTAAAACGAATGAAAAAAACGATATTGAAACAATGGGAAATGAAATTTACGATTCGCTTCAAAACTTTGACAAGTGTCAGAGAACACATGAACACCTATGCATGTGTAGGTATACCATAAAGAGTAGTTTGTGGTCATTACTAAGAGATGTCAGTAGCGCATGACATCTGAACTTTGACAGTTTACCCGAAAAGTGCCATTTCTCACTTTACCCCATTTACCTCTAAGATAAAACAGAATGTAAATAGATATGAAGTATCAAATGAGTATACATGGATACTTTTAACCAAAGTAGATAGAGAAAGTTACGCTACATTTGAGACCAAAATAAGCTTTTTTACGCAATTCGTCAACTACGTCATAATTACGTCACATATTTGAATTTTTAGAAAAAGACAAAATTACAATTATTTATTATTTAAATTTACGGCTATTACGGAATTCACCGAATTCGCCATCTACGTCATCACGATCTGCGCATTGACATACCTTTATTCATTTACTTTGCTTTTAACCACAACTTTTGACAATTTAGGAATGATTTAAAAAATCTTATAAAATTGTATTTTAAATAAATACTAAGAATTTATTGAGCTTAATTTCATAAATAATATCAAAATGGACAAGGTGTGTGGTCTTAAAAATTGTTCTAGTGGCAGTGCGACTGATAAAAAGCGACGCAGGGAATTAAATTTGAAAATTCTTCATTTTTCAAAGTGACTCAAACCTCAAGTAAGTTAATATATTTACCAGAAGATCAAGTAAACTAAATAAATTTTATTAATATCGCAATTTGTTATTTATGATATACCTAAAAATAAAACTGTTTCAAGTAATATTCAAACTACGGCTTTGGTATCCAAGGCACACGAATGCCCTCTTATTTTTAAACACTTTTTTGAATACATTGAGTTCGAACACCATTTATAGTAACCATGGTCGTAGCTTAACATAACCAACCAAGTCTAACTTAACCTAATCTAACCTAACTTAACCATACTAAGCCAAACGTAACCAAAGACAACGAAACCCAACCTAACATACTGATTACAGTGATCGATATTATTAGATAGTAGTTGACATTTTTAGTCGTTAAAATTATTTCTCTTTCTTTAGAGGGAGGCGTCGAAATTGGTAAGAAAAAGTAGTCGAAACACATGGGATGAAGTATCTATGATATGTTCTATAGTAAAAAGTAAGAATAAGGCGCGTTGTAAAATTGTTTAATATATGAAGAGTACACGGTAAAAACGATCATAGTCACAAAAAATAAAAATGTCAAAATCCATACAGTTATGTTGACAGTATGCAGAATATTGAACTCGTGCTAACATTACACGTGAAAATCGAACATAGTCCGTGATATACAGGGGAGGAAACATCATAGTTCAATTTTTTGCTGAAAAATGCGCCTATAATACATGGATTCGATGTCAAATTTCGCGAAAACGGCTAGCCGTCTATTTTCTGCTGGCATGGCGTTTTCTAGCTTACTATATTAGTAATTGTAAACCGAAAGTTTGAACCAGATCCTATGCGTGGATTCCAAGCAAAAAATTTTTATGTTGAAAAATGCACCTATAATTAATACATGATTCACACTTTAAAGTTTCAAAACGCTCCCCTGAAAAAATTACTTTTTGTGACTGTGATCGTTTTTCCCGTGTACTCTTCATATTATATGGTCCTTTACAGGACAGACTAAAAAATATAGTTCAAAGCGTACAATTAAAATTAGATTGAAAACCTGTATTTAATAGCCAAGAAGAAAAGGAAGTAACAGAACATCTAATTCATGGCCTAACTCTATACATTGTACGACGACTAATTTAGAAATATGCACGGATATGCAAGAAAAAGGAATTTGAAGCATAATAATAAAGACTCAAATAAAGTTGCAAACAGAAAATCATTTTAAAAAAATCAAATTCTTATACAGTCTATACGACAAGAACGGTGAGAGGCGAGAGTAGGGGCGCTATCCGTTTTCGGACCCGTAGAACACGAATATGTAGAAATATATATATTCCCGCCACCTTTTAATTTGTGTAGGGCCCCCCTATGGAAGTTAAGAGCTGAAATTTGGTAAATGGGGCTCATTTTCGAGGCACCTCATACTATCAAAGTGGGCTCAAATTTTGGAAAAATGTTTGATCCGACCCAACTTTTAAGGGGGTGGTGGGGGGCGGAAAAGCAATAAAACTTTTCCAAACCGGTTCGAAATAATGTTTCGGTCAATTATCTACAACATATCCAAAATTCAGCTTCCTAGGATAATTTGGTGGGAGTAGAGGGGCGAAAAACGATCTTCGCTGGATCTAACAGGCCTCCAGTCCCCCAGAATTAACGTAGAGGGTTGAAATTTGGTGTGTTAATAAAGTTCGTACCTAGTTTGTGCTTTTTGGAGGTTTTAATATTTTACCCCCACCTCCCTCATTTTTAAGCTACAATTTCATGCATCTTCGACGTTTTCGAAGTTTGTACCACTCGCACAGGTCACCCAAATAAACCTAGAGGGCTGAAATTTTGTATTCGGATTGAGTTAGTATCAAGGGGGTGCCTTTTGGGGGTCTCGACTTTTAATCCCTACCCCCACCATTTTTATACCCAAAAGAACATGATTTTTCTTGTTTTTTAACAGTTTCGTTCGGGTCAAAATCTCCCCAAATAAACCTAGAGGGCTGAAATTTGGTGTACAGGTTAAGCTAATAGCCAGACACTGTTTTTTGGGGGTTTCAACTTTTAACCCTTACCCCCACGATTTTTACGCCAATATTTCCTTAATTTTTTTGCTTGTTTTTTAACACGTCTAGAGACTCTCTAAGGAAACCTAGAGGGCTGAAATTTTATACGTGTATTCAGTTAGTATCCAACTAGTAACTTTTAGGGAGTCCACATTACTTTTCCCCCCAATTCTTCCATTTTTACATCGGAATTGAGAGCTATTGTTAAATGTGTTTTAAATGAATTACTTTTATTCTAAATACAAGTAGGCGAATAGTAATTTTAAACAATTTAAAAAAAAGTGAATACAATTTTTTAACAAATGAAATACATACATATTAAGTAATTTGAAAATGTTATTAAAGTCACTGTTTATTTATAAATTAGGAATTTTGGATTTTTATTATTTATAAAATAGAAATTTTGGATTTTTTTGGAAAGAAAAAATATCTCATAAAAGCCTTCCAGTTTACTATTTAAGTTCCTTTTTTAATATTTAAAAATAAAACACAAAGGCAATTGGCGGATAAGCATGGATAGAAATGCCCTCGTACGAATTGTGTTGGCTTTTTCCCTGTTAACCGCTATCGGCACAAAATTTAAATTTACTGGGATTCAGCCCTTAAAAACTTAAAACCTTTTTTTAAATCCTCGATCAACCGGACACTCATCATCAGTTTTGAGACCACCAAAATGACAAATCGCTTGTGGACTTTCAATTACATTTCGCTTGTAGACACTCAATACCGAAGATGAAAGGAAAAATTCGACTTCCGTGATGGGGCTCCGCTGCTCACGGCGTTTTTCTTTCTTTATTAACCCTAGAATCATACGTTGGTCTACGAGTCAAGTTAATCATACATCGACGTCGTTTCGACGAATGGACTTTTTACGGGGAGTTTTAGAGTTTATTTGCAAAAAACATTTTTTTTACATAACAATACTACAAAAGCGAACAAAATATTTAAAAAAATTGGATTTGGAAAGAAGATCCTGGGTTCGATTCCCGGCCGATCCGGATAATTTTTTCAATCACTTTGTGATTTTTAATTTACATGTGGTTTTTGGTCATACTATACCAAAGAAATCGAGTGCTTAAAGTTTCAGTTTAGCTGAACGATTAGTGAACATATCAATACTGCGTGTGTTGAAATGCAAACAAAAGTTTGTCATACGTAGTAGTGTCTCACAAGCACTCGATAATATTTGAAATTAAAATTGTAACTGTTTCTCGAATCAGAGAGAGTACTAATACACATAGGTGATTGAATGGGTGTCCGGCTTGGCCGCTTACCGAGCATGGGATCGTTGGTGTAGAGGTTAACACGTCTGGCTAGTTACCAGAAGATCCTGGGTTCGATTCGCGGCCGATCCGGATAATTTTTTCAATCACTTTGTGATTTTTAATATAAACGCAATATCAAATGCCTAATATCAAAAAAGATCAAAAACCATGAAACGTTAAAAAGGATGAGTTTTATTTTATGTGTATGGTTTGGCAATATTTAAATGGGATGACTTTTCAAGTACGGCAATAAGTATTGTTCGCAGCATGTTTTCTACTTATCTATATAAATCCAAAATGAAACCGTCACTGGTAAAACAGGTAATAAATTTAACTACAATTGGAGTGAACATAGGGTGGCATTTGTTGTAAGCAATAAAATAATTTAACTTTTTGAAAGTTTATGGTTACTAATAACACCCTCTCGAAAAGTCATCCCAAAAGTTGTTGGACAAGGTATATCTATTTTTATAACTATGCGCTTTTGTTCTATCATAAAACTACTTATTTAAGGATCACAGCAGGGGTTGATTAATCATGTGCGCTTTTGTCCACCACCCACCAGCTTACACTGGGACATTTTTCTTAAGTGGTCGGTAATCGGTATTCAACTACCTGCTCCTATCATCATATGAATTAGAGTAGAGAGGAATTATAAAATGGCATAGGGTCGTAATTTAGTAACATTTAAAAAAAAAACTACCAAAAAATTTTTTTCGACAAAAAAAAAATTCATTTGTATTAGAAGAAAATTCCATTCATATTGTTTTTTAGATTACGTTACTTATCTAGTTTTAATTTCAAAGATTTTTAAATTCACTTATCTCAAAAGAATTATATTTGCATACAGTTGCTAAAATTACATTAACTACCTTTCATTTCAGACCTTTAATTCTGTTAACAAATGCGGAATTGACTAAGTTTAATAATTCTTACTTCAAAAAATACTTCTATCTCACAAAATGCTTCTGAGGCCGTTTGAATGTGAAATATCTACGAAATCCTAACTTCTGCGTAGTCAGATAGGTACGCATTTGAAGAATTTTTTCTTTAATTTAGGAATACAGGGTGTCTCAAAACTCCACGGACATAGGCTACCACGAGCTACCACGTATTCTAGAGGTCAAAAAACGACGCTTGGACCCAACTTACCTATGTATCAAAATACACCGTATACGCGTGACAAGAGTTTAAAGTTTACTTAAAAAATCAAATTTTTGTACGCTGCACTGTTCCAAAATGCGTGAACAATTTTAATGAAATTTGGTGCCGAGTCATTTCTGAAAATGCCACTACTTTCAGTAACCATAGAAACCCAAACAAAATTGGAAAAGGGTTAAAACTACCCCCACTCCTAGATAAATTTGTTCATAATTTTTTTAAGGATGATGATAGGGTTTCGAGATTTTCTTAAGAGGAAGATTTATTAATTTCCTTTATTTTTTGGCTCTTGTAAAAGTTTTGTATTTCGCATAGTTTCGGAGGAAAAGTTTTTATTCAGACACTGATAACCGATATTGTTAGGAGCTAGTTTAGTTTTATTACAGAATTTAGTTGGCCATGGACACTAAGATAAAAGTTTTTCTTGCAATTTCTTCCAAATAACTTTTCTCAAGTTCTTAGAGTTCTGTCATTTCCGTCGAAACATGTTTTTCATATATGACGATGCACCATCACATTTGCCGCACGTGCCATAAGAGAATATCTAATTCAACAATTTGCTAGTCGACAGTTGATAGTACCCATACAGGGACTACCGCGACGTTAAAATTAAAAAATTACAGTAGAATTTTCTATTAAAAATTACAGTCAAAATCAGTATTTGACCTTGATCGTTGACTTCAAGGTCATATTCGGATGCATAATTTTCTGCTCTTTCCATTTCCGGGGTCAAAAACGGGGGGTTGCCATTTAAAAAACGGAGTTGACCTTGATATGACCTTGTTCCTTGAACTTCAGGTCAAATTCAAGGTCACCATCGGAGCGCTGTAAAAAATGCTGAAACTTTTGTCACCATCATTTATCCCAAAAATGCTTTCTCGCTGAGATTTTGCACCGTTTCCATACTTTTGACTAACCCTGTATAGTTAACTATATATATCCTCATACAGCTATATAGTCATGTTACGCGTACTGCTTAGAATATGTCTTTAAAAATTTTTAAATTTGAAATATGTAATTAAAAACCGTGAACTTCTACAATTTATTATTGAATTTAAAAATAATAAACAGAATACATAGCATGTTTTTCCCTTTTTCTGTGGTTGCGCCACCTAGCAATAAAATTTTTTATTCTTTATGAATAACTAATTTATATATAAAAAAAAAAAAAAAAAAAAAAAAAAAAAAAAAAATCAATTTTTTTTATTTGTTGATAAATGGAAACATATTGGCAATTACATAATTATAAAAAATATATAATTAATCCTTTTTACTGTCTAATGTATGTATACCGAGGCACTCAGTTAAGTACAGCATTCGTGACTATAAGGTTCGCAGTAACAGATAATTTTTTCCTTTTTTTGTTCTTGATTTCCCGCGAAATCATAGCTCACCGCTGAGCTCATTTTAAAGTACCTACTTATTTTCTTCGTTATTAATAATTTTCTATTAAATTTTTATTGATCAGTGAAAATCAAGTGTAAATTAAAAATAAGTTACAGAAAACCTAGATTTCCTATTTTCCATCGTTTTTCCTGACTAACTCTGTCAACTTGATAGTGCAGCAGTGCAGCAGATCAGAACGTAAGTTTCTTTTTTGAATTTATTTTATATTGGAAATTTTATTGTTCATTTTTGAAAAGGTTGATTTGAAGTGTATTTTTTTTTTTTATTTTAAACTCATACAGTCCATCCCATTTTGCCGGGTTAAAAGTTTATTCGCTTTGCGAAACCACCTGGCCTCTTCATTTGGTCCTTCAGACCCGGGATCTCTAAAATCCCGAAATAATTCCAGTTGCCTATCCCTAAAAAATACATTTCAAATTGGCGCGAATCTGTTGCATAAGGTCATACATACAGCAGACACACCCCAGTTGTTTTGTTGTTTTTCATACTTTTACAGTTATTAGATAACACAAAAGGATTAACAGTAAACTCAATCAGCCGTTGTAAATATAATTTAATTAATTTAAAATTTGTTGATATTTACAAATTTATTTTTGAAAATTATATTGAATTTATTTATATCCCCTTTTAATTACAAAATAAAATTTTTTTTATTTATTGTCAATTGTTAAAAATCCAGTGGCCTTTAACCTTTTTTGCTTTCAATTAAAAAATGTCTTCTAAATTAGAAAACCGTTTAAAAGCTCTTATCAGCAAAAAGGAGATGTATTTCAGGCGCGTGCAAACATTATACGATTATACCCGAAATTTGAATGATGAAAACACCCGACGCAATTTCAAAATAAAATATCAGAGTTTAAATGAAACGAAATCAAATTTCATTCAAATTCTCGATGAAATCAACACGATTAGCTTAGAAATTTCTCCCGATAATGTGCCTGATTATGCAATATTAGATTCATTTTTGGATATAGTGGACACAGTTTGCTTGGCGGCAGAAAATGTTTTCAGCAAACAACCAGCAGAAACTACATCGCCGCCAACACAAACTAATGTGAACCCTTCAAATTTAGTTTGGGCTGACCCATGTTTGCCCAGACTTGAATTACCAAAATTCTCAGGGGACCCACAACAATGGTTGACATTTTATGAAATCTTTAAAAATAAAATTCACATGAATGATAGACTAACAGCTGATGATAAAATTTATTATTTAGTAAGTCAAGTAAGTGGAAAAGCCGCCTCAGTATTTTCCAAAATCCCTGCTACCGGAAATAACTACAATACAATATGGGAATCTCTTATTGATCGGTATCAAGATACGCGTACGTTGGCAAATACTTACATGAGACAAATAATGGAGTTCAAACAAATTCAAATCGAATCGGAAAACAATTTAAAACAATTTCTGGATCAATTCGACACTGCTATTGCTGCGCTTAAAAATTTAAAAATTCAGGATCTAAGTGAATTTATATTAGGCTACATAGCGATGTCGAAACTTGACACTCAAACTTTGAAATTTTTTGAACTTTCTCGTCCCAATAAAAATGAATTACCCACGTACCGGGATATTATAAATTTTGTGCGTGATCAGATTAGAACCCTTAGCCACTCTTCCACATTTTCAAAAGCAACTACAAGTCGCGCATTTAATACGATTTCCAAACCAAAGCCAACACAATCATTTATGGTAAATCAAAATAATTCTTCTAAATGTAACATATGCAATACGTCTCCAACCCATATGGCTTATCGATGTTCTAAATTTAAACAATTAACACCGCAAAAGAGATTTGAACTTGTAAAAGATAAATCCCTTTGTTTAAATTGTCTGTCTGGTAAACATAAAACTAGTTCATGTGACTCAAAAAACAAATGTTCAATCTGTTTCGCAAAACATCATACTTTCCTCCATTTTGAGAAAAGCAATAAAAGCTCAGATAATAATCTAGTCAATAACCAACCGTCATGTAGTGATAGTAAAAATTCAATTTCCGCGGAAAATACTTTTGTTGGTTATTCCTCTAACAATTCCACCAAAAGTAATATTGTGCTATTATCTACAGTCGTGGTTAATGTTCTCGATAAATATAATAAAAAACACAAAATTCGAATGCTGCTCGATTCAGGGTCTCAGTCCCATTTCCTTACCCAAGAATGCGTTCAACGGTTAGGTTTGCCGATTTCCAAAGTTTACACCTCTGTAATTGGTATCGGTCAAGCAACACGATCCATTAAGGGTAAAACAAATGTAATAATTCATTCGCGATTTAATTCTAATCTAAAATATTCCCTTGAATGTTTAATAATAGACAAAATTGCTAACCGCTCTCCACAATCGTCAGTCGATGTGGAAACATTCACACATTTAAAAGATATACAATTAGCAGATGATGGTTTTTATATTCCGTCAACCATTGACGGAATTATTGGTGCAGAACTATATGGTCATATAATAGGAACTGCAAAGGTGTTAGGCCCCCCTACACTTCCGATAGCTATACAAACTACACTCGGGTTTATAGTAACGGGTTCTGCGCCCGCTGCGCAATCCTCAGATAGTGAGGTACAATCATTTTGTACATTCGAACCTCCACTGGAACAAATTATTTCTAAATTCTGGGAAGTTGAGGAAGTGAATGTGTCCAGTCCCACAATTAGCAGCGACGACGAAGAATGCGAAAATATTTTTATCGCAACACATTCTCGGGATGCTACGGGACGCTATACGGTAGCTTTACCGTTTCGACAAGACCCCTCTTGTTTAGGTAATTCGGAACTTATGGCGTTTCAACGTTTTCTCTCCTTAGAGAGACGATTACATAAGTCTCCCACACTTAATAAAAATTATTGTGAAGTCATCCAAGATTACTTAAATCAAGGACATTTGATTGAAGTAGATCGTACATTAGATGATGATGGTCCTTATTATTATATACCTCATCATGGTGTAGAACGTCCAGGACATCCGACTACCCCACTTAGGGTTGTTTTTGACGCAAGTGCGAAAAGTAGTTCATCCTTCTCACTAAATGATATTTTATATAGAGGTCAAAAATTACAAACAGATATCATCACAATTTTGTTAAATACCCGTCTATATAAGATATCTATTCTTTCAGACATTAAACAAATGTATCGCCAAATTTCTTTAAAAACTGAACATCGCCGATTTCAAAGAATTCTCTGGAGATTTTCACCCAACGAGCCGTTAAAAACTTACGAGCTGACTACCGTTTCATTTGGTGTTAGTTCGAGTCCATACTTGGCTTTACGCGTTGTAAACCAACTGGCTTTAGATGAGGCTTCTACATTTCCCAACGCAGCAAAGTTTATAAAATATTCAATGTACGTTGACGATGTTTGTGGAAGTGTGGAGACCTTTGAGGAGGCCCAGTCGCTTATAAACGAGTTGATGAGCTTTTTCAGGGCTGGGGGTTTCAGTTTAGTTAAATGGCTCAGCAATTATCCGCAATTATTAAATCATCTTCCAGAGAATACTCGCTTATGCCCCGATCAGTTTGTTGACTTTGAAGACACTGAGTTTCAGAAAGTACTAGGACTTCAATGGAATCCTAAGCTGGATGTATTTTTATTCAAGGTTAATGTACTATCAGACGTATGTTCTAAAAGAAATATTCTCTCCACAGTCGCCAGAATATTTGATCCGTTAGGATTTTTATCACCCGTAACTTTATTTGCAAAGAACCTCATAAAAGAAATTTGGAAATTAAAAATGGATTGGGATGATCTACCGTCTACAGAAATTCAAAATTTATGGTTTCTGTTTCAAAGAGAACTTTCGTCTCTGTCAGAATTTCAAATTCCTCGACACTTGTATAATTCTAATTATACAATTTCAACATTAGTAGGATTTTCTGATGCATCGTCGAAAGGATACGCAGCTGTTGTGTACTTAAAAACAACAGATACACGAAATAGTACTACCAAAATTACTTTAGTTTTAGCTAAATCAAAAGTAAGTCCTATGAAAACATTAACCATTCCCAGACTTGAGTTACTAGCGGCAGTACTCTTATCAAAATTATTAAGATTTATTTTAGATACTTATACCCCACGGTATATGATCAATAACTTTTTTGCATTTTCTGACTCACAGATAGTTTTAAGTTGGATTCACTCAGAACCATACAAATGGAAAACATTTGTGGCAAATAGAATCACCAAAATTCATAATAACTTACCAGTAAATTGTTGGAATTTTGTTGAAGGGCAACATAATCCAGCTGATTGTGCTTCCCGTGGGTTAAGTCCAAAACAGTTTATAAATAACGATACTTGGTTGACTGGTCCCGAATGGTTAAAATTAGATCATCAGTTTTGGCCTTTGTCTAAAGACTTTCCCACAAAGGAAATCACAAATGAGGAACAGTCAACCACTTGTCTTATTTCACAACGAGATTCTGAACATCCACTGTATGATTTAATTGCTAAATTTTCACAATATCATAAATTATTAAAATCTACTGTGTATGTATTACGATTTGCTCGGCTTTTACCCTACAGACGTGAAATATTATTATCTGATTTAGAGTCCGCAGAACTTCAATTATGCAAAATTGTGCAGCAAAAATATTTTGCATCTGAAATTCACTCCTTAAGTAAAAATGAAAATTGTTCTTCCACTATTCGCAAATTAAGACCATTTCTAAAAGGTGGTATAATACGTGTTGGTGGTCGTTTATCACACTCACAACTTGATTACAACGCATGTCACCCAATTTTGTTGCCAAAAGGTGACCCATTTGTAAATTTATTAATCACCCACTATCATGAATCTAATTTACATACTGGACCGCATCTAGTTCTGTCCTTAATTAGACAAAAATTTTGGATCCTTTCCGCTAGAGTAGCTATTCGAAAGGTTACTCAATCGTGTAATTCATGTTTTAAAACAAATCCAAAACCACAGTTCCCCATCATGGCAGATTTGCCAGCGACGCGTGTCACTCCATGTAAAGCATTTTTACATACAGGAGTCGATTACGCTGGCCCCTTTTTTATTACTATGGGGCGTAAACGAGGCGTACGTAGTCAAAAGGCATATTTATGTCTTTTTGTGTGTTTTGTAACTAAAGCCGTTCATTTAGAGTTGGCGTCAGACCTATCGACTCAAAAATTTATAGACGCATTCAAAAGATTTATTTGTCGTCATGGTCAAGTTTCTACATTATACAGTGATCAGGGAGGTTGTTTTATCGGAGCAAAATCACATTTAGATGAAGTTTATGACTTCATAAAATCCTCCGATTATAATGACGCATTAAAACACGAATTATTAAAGAATCGAATTACGTTCAAATTCAACGCTCCCCATAGTCCACATTTTGGAGGCCTTTGGGAATCTAATATCAAAGTTGTTAAAAAACATCTATTTAAAGTAATTGGCACTCAAATTCTTTCTTACGAAGAATTCTCGACAGTATTAGCCCAAGTTGAAGGGTTATTAAATTCACGTCCGCTGTGCTATTTGAGTAGCGATCCCGCAGATCCGTCTGTTTTGACACCTGCTCATTTTTTAAACACGGCACCTTTGACATTCATTCCAGCAGAAGATTTTAGTAAAACATCTCCAAATTTGCTGTTGAGACACAAACTACTTGATAATTTGGTTCAAAGTTATTGGAAGCGATACAGTTACGAATATCTGCTAGGTTTACAGCAACGTCGGCGCTGGAACACACCAGCTACACCCATTAGCACCGGAATGATAGTCGTACTCATGAAAGAGAACACCCCTCCGCTTCATTGGCCACTTGGTGTTATAACAGAACTCCATCCAGGACCGGATGGAGTTGTTAGAATCGCGACAGTTCGCACAACCACAGGTACCTATAAACGACCTGTGGTCCGATTATGTCCATTGCCCACGCAATGAAACATAAAAAAATCACCAAAACAAAATAAATAAATAAATAAATAAATAAAAGTCTTCTTTTTATGATTTCCGCAGAATTACATTTATTTTATAATTAATTATAATTTCTTTTATTATGATTTCCTTATTTTCATTAAGATGTTTAAATTACATTTACATTATTTGATCCTAAGTTATTCCTCAGTTTATAATTTTTATTAAAAGTCTAGGTCTTTTAAGGCTGGGGGTATGGTTGCGCCACCTAGCAATAAAATTTTTTATTCTTTATGAATAACTAATTTATATATATAAAAAAAAAAAAAAAAAAAAAAAAAAAAATCAATTTTTTTTTATTTGTTGATAAATGGAAACATATTGGCAATTACATAATTATAAAAAATATATAATTAATCCTTTTTACTGTCTAATGTATGTATACCGAGGCACTCAGTTAAGTACAGCATTCGTGACTATAAGGTTCGCAGTAACAGATAATTTTTTCCTTTTTTTGTTCTTGATTTCCCGCGAAATCATAGCTCACCGCTGAGCTCATTTTAAAGTACCTACTTATTTTCTTCGTTATTAATAATTTTCTATTAAATTTTTATTGATCAGTGAAAATCAAGTGTAAATTAAAAATAAGTTACAGAAAACCTAGATTTCCTATTTTCCATCGTTTTTCCTGACTAACTCTGTCAACTTGATAGTGCAGCAGTGCAGCAGATCAGAACGTAAGTTTCTTTTTTGAATTTATTTTATATTGGAAATTTTATTGTTCATTTTTGAAAAGGTTGATTTGAAGTGTATTTTTTTTTTTATTTTAAACTCATACAGTCCATCCCATTTTGCCGGGTTAAAAGTTTATTCGCTTTGCGAAACCACCTGGCCTCTTCATTCTGAACTAAAATTTTTTTAGAATTTAGCTCCACCATGAAGCTAAATGTTAAGTGGGTGAAACTGAGTGTGTCAACATATTTTTTGCCTACTGAAATCATTTTTTGAGTTGTATTGTATATTGTATAACGAAGTAAAAATGTAAAAAGATACGAAAACGATGAATGATGTAAAGAAAAACGCTCGTTTATTGAAAAGTGCAAATTACAAAGAAAATGAAAAATAATCAGTTTAACTTATTTTTTCGGGACCGGCCTTGTTTTTTCAGAAGAGTTTCTTTCTTTCGGTGGTAAATTTGTCACGAATACGAATTCACATCATTAACAGATACACCGGTTTCTTAATTTACACGAATATCCATTGCGCGATTTTTTTATTCACGTAAATTGAATCCGTCATATAAAAAAGAAAAACGCCGTGAGCAGCGGGGCCCCATCACGGTAGTCGAATTTTCCCCTTCATCTTCGGTATTGAATGTCTACAAGCGAAATGTGATTGAAAGTCTACAACCGAATTGTCATTTTGTTGGTTTCAAAACTGGTGATGAGTGTTCGGCTGATCGAGGCTTTAAAAAAAGGTTTTAAGTATTTAAGGGCTGTATCTTAGTAAATTTCAATTTTGTGCCGAAAACAGGTAGCAGAAAAAAAGCCAACACAATTCGTACGAGGACATTCCTGTCCATGTTTATCCGCTAATTGCCTTTATGTTTTAGTTTTAAAAATTAAAAAAGGACCTTAAATAGTAAACTGGAAGGCCTTTATAAAGATATTTTTTCTTTCCAAAAAAATCCAAAATTTCTATTTTATAAATACTAAAAATCCAAAATTCCTAATTTATAAATAAACAGTGACTTTAATAACATTTTTAAATTACTTAATATGTATGTATTTCATTTGTCATAAAAGTAAGTTCACTTTTTTTTAAATTTTTTAAAATTACTATTCGCCTACTTGTATTTAGAATAAACATAATGCTTTTAAACACATTTAACAATAGCATTCAATTCCGATGTAAAAATGGGAGAAGTGGGGGGAAAAGTGATGCGGACTCCCTACAAGGTACTAGCTGGATACTAACTGAATACACGTACAAAATTTCAGCCCTCTAGGTTTCCTTATGGAGTCTCTAGACGTGTTAGAAAACAAGCAAAAAAATTAAGGAAATATTGGCGTAAAAATCGTGGGGGTAAGGGTTAAAAGTTGAAACCTCCAAAAAACAGTGTCTGGCTATTAGCTTAACCTGTACACCAAATTTCAGCCCTCTAGGTTTATTTGGGGAGATTTTGACCCGAACGAAACTGTTAAAAAACAAGAAAAATCATGTTCTTTTGGGTATAAAAATGGTGGGGGTAGGGATTAAAAGTCGAGACCCCCAAAAGGCACCCCCTTGATACTAACTCAATCCGAATACAAAATTTCAGCCCTCTAGGTTTATTCGGGTGACCTGTGCGAGTGGTACAAACTTCGAAAACGTCGAAAATGCATGAAATTGTAGCTTAAAAATGAGGGGGGTGGGGGTAAAATATTAAAACCTCCAAAAAGCACAACCTAGGTACGAACTTTATCAACACACCAAATTTCAACCCTCTACGTTAATTCTGGGGGGCTGGGGGCCTGTTAGATCCAGCGAAAATCGTTTTTCCCCCTCTACTCCCACCATATCATCCTAGGAAGCTGAATTTTGGATATGTTGTAGATAATTGACCGAAACATTATTTAAAACCGATTTGGAAAAGTTTTATTGCTTTTCCGCCCCCCACCACCCCCTTAAATGTCGGGTCCGAAAAAAAATTTGCCCAAAATTTGACCCCACTTTGATAGTATTGTTGTGCATCGGAATAAGCCCCACTTACCAAATTTCATCTCTTAACTTCCATAGGGGGGCCCTACACATATTAAAAGGTTGCGGGAAAATATATATATATATATATATATATATATATATATATATATATATATATATATATATATATATATATATATATATCAGACATCTTTTTTTTTTACATAATCGTGTTCTACGGGTCCGAAAACGGATAGCGCCCCTGGTCTCGCCTCTCGCAGCTCTTATCGTATAGACTGTATAAGTCTAATTTTTCGGAGAAAATTCGACTAAAAATGAAGACCGGATAAAGTTTTCAGAAAATTCGGATTAGCGGTTTGTTTTTTGTGATAAAAAAACGGAATGTAACATAGATTATATGGATTTTTTACCATGTCTTTATTATATAATGGCCTAAGAACCTTCCGTGGTCTAAGAACCTTAAAAACACTAGTAAATTTTTATAAAATTTAAAAAAAAAAAGAAAAAGAAAAAGAAAAACATAAAAACGAAATAAGAAACTTTTTGTGAAATATTTTTTGTCTCCCGTGTCTTGAGAACAAATGATGTTATCATTTGTTTGATAAGGGTGGAGCCCCCACTTTTAGGTGCAGAAGGCGAAGCTCCCGGTGTGAGGCAAGGGGCAAAACCTCTATCGGGGGCCCAGGGAAGGAGTCCCTGAAATAAAAAAAAAAGTTATTCATGTGCAATAGTCTTTAAGAGCATCCAATGGGAAGTTGACAGTGTGCGTAGACGTGTCTTTCCCAATTTTTTTTTTAAATATTTGAAACACTTATGTATAAATTTCAACATTTGTCACAAGGAATGGTATCCAACTGTATCTCTCAAAAATTTTTGAATCTTTGGTGGATTGTAGATCTCATTAAAACTAATCACGAGCCATATTTCGTTCGTGCCCATAAGCGGTTTAAGGAGGTGAAACTCACCCCTGAAAATTTTAACTTTTTCAATTTTGTTAAATATCTTGGAAATGGTAAGAGCTTTGGTAAGGAAACTATATATATTTGTAAATAGCACTTTAAGATCTTTATTACGATACCAAAATTAAAGTTATAAAATCATTGGGGTTTCACCCCCCACCCCCAACCCTTAATTTTATCAAGTATTTTTTGGCAAAAGAGGAGACTATTATGTGTAAATAAAAGAATTTTTAATTAATATATTTTCCATCACACCAGTTTATTTCTTGTTGCATAAATACACTCTTTGTTAATATTAACTTGGGAAAATTTTTAACTTTCTGATTTAATAATGAGCAAAAATATGGTCAACGAATCTCGTACTTTAGTGATGAATTGTTACAAATTTACGATATACTTTAAAATACATAACTTAGAAAGAAAAATATACTGGAATACCCCTCACCCCCCCCCCACATGCTTTACTGATCTATACAAATCTTATTTACTT
This sequence comes from Brachynemurus nebulosus, assembly GCA_035578155.1. Classification (NCBI taxonomy): domain Eukaryota; kingdom Metazoa; phylum Arthropoda; class Insecta; order Neuroptera; family Myrmeleontidae; genus Brachynemurus; species Brachynemurus nebulosus. The sequence goes on along the minus strand of JAPWDM010000005.1, from coordinate 54,720,974 downwards.
ATTTATTTGCTTTTATTTATCTATACAATTGTCAATATTTTAAGGTTTGTAATCTACACAATAATGATACTGTTCATAAAGATGTTCCAATCAAAAATATCGTCCACACCAAGCACATCTTATAAAAGCCGGTTTACCATATACACTTTGGTGCTCTTTTTTCTTCTTTGGAAAAGTAATATGTTACAGAATTTTCAAAACTTTCTGGTCGTTCGTCAATACCATCCATACTTGAACACTTTTATACCATTCATACTTGAACAAATTTTGAGAACGAGGCGACGAAAACTGATTGTGAGCTAGAGACTGAAGTTTTAAAATATTGTTACGGCAATGTAAATCAACATCATATGCTCATTTAGAATTACATTATCCGATCAATTGTTTCCAGTGTCGATATCCATAAACATCCAGAGGTTATACATAATAATAAAATTTTTCCCCTTAAGGACCCAATAAAAATTTTATGATTACTTACCGTGTAATCATAATTACTTACCATGATTATAATTTTATATTTACTACCTTACTTTCATTTTACTACTTTACTTTCATTTTATAATTACTTACCATGATTACTATTCATACATGATTACAAAAGTATGGTAACCGAAGATTTTATGATAGTCACTCGCTCCGTAGCAGTGTATGACTGTAGGTCAATTGTTTTAACCACGTTTTGATTGTTGTTGGCATTGTTAGAACCCCCACGCGGAGCCACATACTTGCATGTATGTGTGCAACACCACGGCCAACATACCTCCAATCACTCACACAAAGACAGATCACCGCACAAATACAAAGTAAACCCAGTGCACATATATAGCATATTTTCTATCCTTTACTGGTTACACTGGTTTCATTAGTATAGAGATAGAAATGTTGTCTCTGGTACGCTGTGGTGAACGTCCATTTACAAGGAAAGAACACTCTATACATGTTAAATGTTAACATAAATTATCTCAACTTCTACTTAATTTAATGTACATTATACATATTATAAATCTGTTAAGTTTTCGCAAATACACGTGTGAAAATTAATCGTGAAAATTTAGTTTTAATTAATTTATACCCATGTTGTTGCTAAATACGAGTATACACAGTATACACACGTATCTACATGGCACATACTTACACGTAATTATATGTAGTGGTGGGTAGTGTCGTGTAAGACGGCGCACTTAACATTTAGATGGCTATAAAAAAATAACGGAAAATGTTATATGTAGAAGTAAAATATATTTATTCTAATACCGTAATGATTAGTTAACGTTGTGATAAAGGATTTTTATTATAATCTCAATACCGATCTAGTTATTAAAAAAAAATTCACAAAATGGGAAATGCGCACTCTTACACGACCTGTCGCGTATTGTGGCGCATTGAGGTCGGTAAGGTGGCACACTTATTGAAAAACTTGAAATTTAGCACAAATCACATTTAAACAATCCGGCGACTACGTAACAGGTGAATTTCTTATGTCTGTACTTCTCCATATTTTTCATTATTCTGAACTTTGATCGTAAGTTAGTAACGACGGATCGTAGCAAAAATATAACGAAATTTTTGAAGGTTTAAGTGAAGCAAGTTATGAGTATTTCAAACAAGTAGAAGAGCTATTATAGTACGGCGTCACACTACGTCGTCAAAAGTATGGGCACACTCTGACCCAAGGTGTGTCCACACTTTTGACGCCGTACTGTACTTAATACTATGGTACACTACCGTGTCAAAAATGTGGGTACACTTTGGGTCAGGATGTTACCATACTTTTGACGACGTAATGTACCGCCGTACTGTCATAGCTCTCCTACTCAAATGTATTGAGATTGTTAAAACCTACTTTTCGTTATCGAAACTTATCGATATTAAATTACTTATCATAAACTGATTATAACTGGTTAAATTAGGCTCCATTAGTACGATTGATTGGGTTACCTACAACGCATATAAAAAAATTAATTTTTGCTATTTTTTGTAATCGTAAACTTTTGATCGTAAATATCTCGCATCGTACCGAAAAAGTAACGAAATTTTTGAAGGCTTAAGCCGAGCAAGTTGCGGGTATTCGAAACATTTTGCGACTATTAAAACGTAGTTTTCGTTATCGAGAATTATCGATATCGGATTACTTCTTATAAATTGGTTATAGCTGGTTAACTTTAGACTCCAGTAACTAATTCTATTGTTAGTAAAATCCCACTGATTTTTATTAACAATAGAATATTTAAAAACAATTATATTTCGTTTTAGTTAGTTTTCGTAATCGTAAACTTTTGATGTAGGAACTTGAGTTACATGAATTTAGATTGTACGAAAGTTTGCTGCATAGAATTCCTTAGAAAAATTAAATAAAAACAAAATAAAAGAAACTGTCGTGTAAGAATGCGTGCGCCGTCTTACACGCCTTTGTATTATGCCATCTTACACGCCTGTCTGTTTTCAACAAACTCATCCTGTGGGAACCATCCACCCGTACTGACACGAATTAAAGTGATCAAAGCTAGTTCGTGACTAACTTTATTAGCCTCAGGAACATTTATAACTTTTAACTTGTTTCGACATAAACCGTAGTAACACATTCAAATTCAACAAAAATGATATCAAATCGTACTAAAAATTTTTAACTTATCTAGAATATCGGGATTATGTCGTAAACCAATATTTTTTGGTGAGTAATTACAGATACACGAACACTTCAAAACACGATTGAAGTTGGTTACAAATTTCGTTCCTGTTTGAGAAAACCGGAGTGCGCACTCTTAAGCCTCGATGACACTGAGTGAGTTTACTTGCTACTAGCCGGCGAATTTACAAGTTGCTAGTAAACTCGCCCAGTGTTATCATGTTCACTAGCCAACTAGCAGCTTGTAAAGAAGCTGTGACAAAAGTTGCAAGCCGGGCTACTTTACTCGCTACTCGCTAGCGTGTAGGCTTGTTAGCTTCTAAACTAACCGTGTGTCATCATAATTGCTAGTGAATTAGCTGCGAGTATGCGGGTAGTTGTTTCATAAAAAATAATTAGTGCTACAGTTGTCTAGTCGATGGAACTAGTTCGTGCAGAAGTTGTTATTCTAGCTCATATTATCAAAAAGAAGTTAAGAAAAAAGAAAATCACAAATAAATGATAGAAAATTATGAATAAAATCGTGGAAAAAAACGTGAGAAATATCCAGAATATTCAATATTTACATTCCACTTTATTTCTTAACATTAGAATACTCCAAAAAGTTCAACAAATAAAAGAAGAAAACAAGATTATATTTACAGTACGTGGCTTAAAACTTGTTAGCTAGTTGGCTTCTGAGCGAGTGAAAAGTTTTGTGTGTCATCATTACTATCGCACTAGCTGACTCGCCAGCTTCTAAACTCACCGGCTTGTACATAGCTTGTAAACTCGCTCAGTGTCATCGAAACTTTACCGATCGCGCCGTCTTACACGACCCTACCTTACACTAATTTAAAAAGTTTGAGTCGAACGAAGTCATACATTTTCTGTTATAACTAACACAATCTTATTGATTGTTGAAACAAACGTACTGTAAATACGAATTCCTTACTTAGTATCCACCATATCAGAATTTTTATATTTACCAGTTTTTAGTTTACATAATTAAATTTCAGTAGTGTAGAATACCGATCAAAATATAAAATATAACTAAAAAAATTACTTCTTTAATTAATTTTTTTAAATTAATTTTGATCATTTTTAAAATCTTTTTTTTTTTCTTTTAAATTGCTAGGCTAGTAAATGAATATGTAAGTAAATGATATGTCTTTTCATTTGAAAATTTATACACTCGTCCCTCAATTTACTCGAAACCTTTTTATACGCGAAATTTATTTGCGCGATCGTATTTTACGCGGTCGGATATGTATATTGTATATACATATATTTTCCTATAAGCTCTGAAATTGACAGTCAGATTGTGAAACTTTGTTGTCTTGGACCCACATGAAGCGTTGTCTTTGGGCACTGAACCGTACTACGGAAGTGAACACTGAACGCTGCACAGTATTCGTTTGGTTAATTTAACGGGACAAAATTAAACAATTATTGTATCTGACTGAATTTTTATTTATTGCTATTGTTATGGATATTTGAGTTATAAAACACAAAAATAAAGAATTGTACATTCATTTACTTATTCAATCAAACACGATAAACGATCTATGGGCTTTGTTGCTAGTCATATGTTAAAAAGCTCTTCTCTGATTATTTGACAATCTGTAAAAACAAAAACATTAATTATCAAACTCCACACGACTTCGCACTTTATATATATATTAATTGTACAGTACAATAACTAAAGTAACGTTTAAATAGTTTTGAAAATGTTGCGACATCTTGCAGTATAACTTTTTTTAATTGCAAAGTGGTATTTTATTAGTAATTTAACATACTTTAGTTTAAAGGAGCTAATCAGTTGACTATACAATAATAAAGTTACGTACGTAGAGACATACCTATAGAAGTTGATTCCATTTTAACATTAAACAAAATACGTTTCTGAACACAGTAACAACACCTCATACGTTAAGGCCGGGCGCACATTGAGACGCAGTTAACGCAGGCAGGACAGCGCAGTTTCTGTGACTAGTGTTGTAGAATGGGACAGCGCGAATTGAAACGCAGAGCAGAGCAGAGCAGCACTGCGTCGCACGAGACCGATGTGGCACTCGTGAATGTGACACAGAAACTGCGCGACATTCTAACACGTTCTCGAGTTTTAGTTGGTTTTATTTCGTCGAAATGAAAACAATTGAAGAAATTGAAGAAAAATAGTGCTTCTCTACTCTGCTCTGCTTTTAAATTCGTGCTATCTCGTTCTACAGCCAGAATCACAGAAACTGCGTTGCCCTGCCTATGTTAACTGCGTCTCAATGTGCGCACAAACACACGTGCTTTCCTGCTCTGTCCTGCTCTGCTCTGCTCTGCCCTGCGTTTACTGCGTGACGCAGCTCAATGTGCGCCTGGCCTAAGAGTCGCAATCACACTGATGGCTGCGTCAAAACCAACGTTAACTTTGTACTATTGGTAACTTGCAAGAACATGTACGGGTGGTGTTTATTGTTATCATAATAAATGTACCTGACATTCAGCTACCCAAATAACATATTGGTTTAAACATTTGTTATACTTCGTAAATGTACCTTTTGTCCTGTTAAATGGGTTAAATCGAATACTGTGCGCTGTGACTTTGGACGTTGGGTGAACAACATTGTTACAATACTGTTTAGATATATAATTTATATTTCTTAATATTAACTAAGTTATCTCTAACAGACTTTCAATCACATGAAAAAAGAAAATGTCGATGTCTTTGAACATGAAAATGAAAATTTTGAGCCGAATTGAAGAAGGAAAGAAACGTACAGCGATTCCTAAAATATACGGAATAAACGAATCCACTCTTCGAACAGTCTAGTCAGTAAGAGAAAGGAAAACGTTGTTATCTACAACTACCATGAAATTGCTTGTTTATTGTATAAAATACCTACTATCTAAGTAAGCTATGTTTTTACATACAGCCATACAAAAAATGGCTCTTTACACGCATTTATACGTAAAACACCATAGGTTACTACACTTTAACTAATTCAATTATATTGTATATTATAATGGGTGGGCCAAATAAGACCTACCAATATTAAACACAAATAACTTTTTTATTTTTTTTGTATAATTATTTTTTCTTTTTGTAGGTTATAATTGAATTCTTGGAAATTTATTATGGAACCATACAGTACAAGACAACGGGTTAAAATTATCGATTTTTTCTATTCTTGTCAACGATCAATTGTTAAGACGGAGCGTAAATATCGACAATATTTTAATTCAAGATCGTCCCAATCTTTAAATATAGTTCGTCTCAACCTTTAAATATAAGCAGTTTTCAAAAATTTGGAAAATACCAAACACTACTACCGCAAGACCACCAACAACGACTACGATATTTAAAGATTGAGACGATCTTGAATTAAAATATTGTCGATATTTACGCTCCGTCATAACAATTGATCATTGACAAGAACAGAAAAAATCGATAATTTTAACCCGCTGTCTTGTACTATTTTAACCCGTTGTCTTGTTCCATAATAAATTTCCAAGAATTCAGTTATAACCTACAAAAATAAAAAAATAATTATATCAAAAAATAAAAGAGTTATTTGTGTTTAATATTGGTAGGTCTTATTTAGCCCATCCGTTATTAGAATCTGTACAAAAATTTTACCTAGCAACTGAATGTTTATAGTTAGGCAGATTAATACAAAATATTGGTTAGATGTGGGCACGCCGGACAAAAGCACCAATTTTGGTTTACGTATTGGCTAAGTTCTAATCTTTAAGTCTTGAGTAGAATCCGCTCAATTTCATCACCTACAAGGCGGCCATCTTAAGTAATGCCCTCCAAGAACCTGTAATGTTACTGACAAGTATATATACTTGCTAAATGTGCCCGCAACGTCTTTCGCTCTCCTAAAAATTGCTGTTTTGGTACATCTATATCGGTCACTATCTACATCAGTGTTTCTCAACCGCCGGTCTGCGAAAGTATTTCGTCAGTCCGCAGAAAGTTGTGTGAAATTATTTATTAAATTTTTTTTTTTAAATCAGCTAATCAAAAACATATTTTAATATTATCTGCTATTTGAATACATACATTTTCTTACATCGTAATTTTTAAAATTTAATTATTATTAATTAATTAACAAAGCCTATCGATTCTGATGAAATTTGAATATATTACAGAACAAGCCTAATTTCAATACTACGTTATTCTAATTGTCTTAAAAAACTTTCCATGAAGAAGTTCCTGAATTACTCGAATAATACGATTATGTCCACACAGTTAACCTCTAATTAACTTACCTTAGATTTAATATTAGCAAATTAAGCAAAAACAGGTCAATTACATATTTTTACGTTGGTTTGAAATCTGTAAACAAAATTTTATTATACCGTCGTCCCTCAACTTATTGACAATTTAACTTATTGACAATGATCGTAGTTTACCTCAAGTTATAGACAAACCACCTATATGTACGCACTGCCACACTACGACACAGCACGTATGACCTTGGGTACATACATATGATTTGTCTATAACTTAAGGTAAACTACGATCATCGTCAATAACTTAAATTGTCAATAAGTTGAGGCACGACTGTATTTTATTTTTTACTCTCCTTTTGAAATATTAACCCCCAAATTTTAATCCCCAATCACTTGTGTTGATGTAATTTTAACCAATTTCATATCAATAACTAATTTAAACTTTTTATCTGTTATACCGTTTTCGAGATATTTGAAAGAAATTAAATTTTTACCCCAATTTTTGAAGTCATACTAGTTTTGTGTATTGAGCTTAATTTGTCTTCTGAGTTTATAAAAAGACATGTTGTATTAAATTTCATTTTAAGTAAATCAAAGTGCTTTGTAAAGTAAATAAATCAAAGTATCAAAGTACAAAGCAAATCGATGTTTTTCCATAATTTTGTTACGGTTTTTCTAAACCGTAAGTTAATGTGGAACTTTTAACTATTCGAAGATAACCATGACATTTAATTGAAGGATACGGGTTAATAAACAAGAATATCAATTTCAAAAAATGTAGGTTATTTTCTAATCATTTTTACAATTTTAACTATCGTGCAATGCTACATGAACTTTAACTGTTTCGTCGAAATTGTTTCGTACAGTTGGTTCCATTGTGATGCCTTAAAAAAAATTGTATTAAACTATTGTAAAATTAAAATAATAAATTCTTAAGGAAAAAAAGGGAAATTTCAAATACAATACAAAAATAGTACGATTACACGAACCAGATTAAATGAGTGTTGACAGGTGTCAATTAGGTTAAATATAAAATTGACAGTTCAATGTAAACAATTTAAGTTCTGTTTAGAGTTCAGTGTTGGCAATGATCATGGAAGTACGACCACTATTAAATGCGCATGTGCGGAAGCGTAGAACGGTGTAGAAAAATCTTCGGAAGTGAGATGGAAAGAAAGAACGGGCAATCGTTCTCTTTTAGCCCTTGGGCTTCAAGCGATCAAGATGTGAGGACGAGAAGAAGACTCTCTCGAAAAGAGTCAATGTGGAGAGGACACGCCATGTGGTGAAACACAATACAACCGTTGTTGGGATCTTTGGGGTAAAACACGTTGTCCAGGTGCTGTACTTGTGTAATTAATAATAATTGTACAAGTTTTGGATATTAAAAGTATTGCACTTAACTGAAGTAAATTGCTCCATTCTTTTGGATATGTTCTACGGAAGCCACCACCGACCGCTGAGTGGTTGTTTTATTTTGGCGAAAACTATTGTAAAGATTTGGTTTCCACGTGGTATTTGAATTGTGGTTGGTGCTGTGAATTTATGGAGAAAATTTTCTGGTGACTGATGTTGCATCGTTTCTGTGGTTTCTCGTCATTCTTGGAACATTTGGTTAGTTGATACTGCTTAGTGATCGCATTGTACAGTTTTTGTTGTGAGTGCACCTAAAATTTACGGAACATTGGTAATGAAACCAGCTAATTTAGTTAGGTACTTGTTGGTAAAACTTACGTTAATTGTTTGTTAAGTTTTGTAATGTAATTGTTGTAAAGTTCAGTAAAAATTGGATGAGTATAGCTAGAAGTAAATTTCAATTTGAATCAATTTTTTGTTTAGTTAGCATCATTTATACGTATTGATATGCTTCATTCAGTTTTTACGTTGTTAGGTTATAAGTTGTGGATAATTTAATTTGTTACCAAGAATATTTTAGCTGCCGGCCCTCTAAATTGTAACAAAAATGAAAAGAAATCGAATTTAAAATTAAAAGAAATTATTACGTTTCTAAATATTACAGTTTATTATTTACATCCAATTACCTGACGTATTAACTTGTTGTCTCCGTAGCAGTGACAATTGCTGAAAATAACCGCATGTGTCTGTGCGTTGAAGCCACCGTTCAGTTCTTGTATTATTTTTTTGACTCCTCCGTTAAGGCAGTGTCATCTAATTGAATGTCATACAATTGTACAGATAATCAATTTTAATAGATTACATTATACTTTCGATTCACTACTTACCTATTTGTGTATTTTGGCTCTCTTAAATTCTTTTTGTAATTTCAATAAATATGGAGTTTAACTGTACGCAGTGCCGGATTAAGACTACTTGATGCCCTAAGCAATCCATGCCTGTGGGCCCCCTATCCATAAGTAAACTAGTATCGGTCTTTAAAAAAATACTTACTTTATACAAGATAGATCAGGAGTCGAGAACCCGCGGCCCGCAGGCCGCATGTAGCCCCTTGCAAGTATTTATGTGGCCTACCAAGCAATATAATGTTTCGAAAAATTTGCTCTGCTTATGCAGGTTGAGCATACTCTGTACTTTTCTTGTTCTCCGATGTTATTTATAACATGTAAATAAAACACTTACTAAAATTTTTTTTTCATGTTGATTATTAATAATATTTATATTAATTTATATTTAAAAAAAAAAGAAAATACCCCTTTAGCAGCATCCTGCATAATATAGCGAATTTCCGCTTACCAAAATTAGTTTTTCTCGTAAACTACTTGACATAGAATTATTGATCAAAAATCTTTTTTATGTGATTTTTTCTCCTCTTTCCAACCTGGTGTAAGAAAATATGACAAAAACTTGAGGAAACATTGGCAAAAAACTTATTTTTTCCACAAAAATTTTTTTAGGCAAAAATGCTTAAAGATCCGTTCCGGGCATCGGACGTGTCTTACTTTTTGAACTTAAAACATTTTCGCCAACTTTCGTAAAAACAGGATGTTTCCTTCGAGAGTTATCACACGGATACAAATTTTAGTGAATCTCATTTTCGGCTTCTAGAGACTCAAAACAAATTATTTATATCAGAGCTCCGGGTTCAAGACGCGTCAAGACAGTGGCTCTAATAGCTGAATTTTCTATTCAAAAATTCGCTAAAGAAAAATCAATTTAAGCTACATACTACATTAGAAAATATCTAAGTGTGCGGCCTGCTAAAAATTTTTTTTAAAAAAAGCCCGCCATTCGAAAACGGTTGCCGACCCCTGAAAAGGATCATTACCTTTGAATGAAGGATAAAAGAGATACGTGGAGTAGGAATTACGTGGTATTGCATATAATAAAAACCAAACGCGCGGATTTTCAAACAGTCTTATCTTTAATGTGGTAGCAAATTTTTTTTACTGTTTCTGGTGCCCCACAACACGTGATGCCCTAAACAATTGCTTAGTTTGCTTATAGGCTAATCCGGCACTGACTGTACGGAACAATTTCTAATAATAATTCACATCTCTATATGGTATATTGGTCTTGTTCTTGTTTTTCATAATTGCTCTTTCAGCTTGAGTGTTATTTGCGTGAGGTATGGACAGAGGGGAAGACATCGAGCACTTTTTTCAATATTTTTAGCACTTGAAAAAAAAAATCGTGACGCTCAAATTAAGATAGTGTTGTTGATAGTTAAGTTACAAGTAAAATCTTTTACTTTCTCTTTGACGATATACAGTTCACCCCCCCCCCACCCCGGCTCTCCGAGTTAACTGGGATTTGGCCAAGTGGTTACGCCGTGGTTGCCGGAAAGCGTAACAATTGTAATAGAAAACGTAAAAATAAAGTTGAATGAAAATTCCTAACGGTTCCGGAGATATTTACATAATTATAATTTGTAAACGAAGTAAGAAAAAGGTGGCGTTTCTTTTGCACGCGCAGAGTTTCCGCGAAATAACTTTTCTTAATGTGGTAATACTGATATCTCAAAAAGTAATGGCATGGGTTTCTGCCAAATATACTTAGTCTTTTATTAAAACAGATGTGCCACCATATCCGAACTCTCTGGTGGTCGTTACCGCAACAAATGCTAAAAATCTTATAAAAAGTATGCCAAAACGGTGCCCACGAATTCTAGGCAATAATGAAGTCTGGACAGCTTACTAAGTGAATGCGTAATAGTGCTTTTAGTTTACTTTAAATCGATTTATTCATTTTTGCGAAATAATAATTTTTCTTTTAAATATGCAGAACACGCTCTTGTGTGACTGTACTCAAACATGGGTTGCATTTTAAATTAGATGAGTTGCATCGGAAGCCTACAGTAACTTTTAAAATAGCAAAAATGGTTGTAGTAGAAGATTAGAGCTGCATATCGTATACAGCTGCATATTGGTTGTAGTTGTGTAGAACATTACAGCTGCATATCGTCGCCGATAGTGCAAATACGCGTAACTAGCATTTTTATACTTTATAAACTTACTAACTAAACTTATAAACTAACTTATGTTTTGAATTACTATAAAATAGGAATTAATAATTTTGATTATTTTTTTATTTTTTTTTTATTTTTAGTTATTGTAATAAAATTATCATACAGCCATAAATTTTTAATATATTAAAGGACACTCGTAAAATAAATACAAAAAAATTCAATGTAAAATTTAAATTCGTCTTGATTTACTGCATTTTACAACTATCACCCACTGAGCCCATTCAAGGGTCTATTGCCGCAGTTTTTTTAAGCAATTTTAAATAGTTCAACAAATAGCTATAATAACGGTGATACTAGTAGTCTAGTCTAGAAGAGCCATTTTAGTGAAATTCTCTTAGAGGGCACCAAAAATTATGATTTTGGTGTCATTCGATTCGTATTGACCTCTAGAAACTTTTTGAAAAAGTTGAAAATGCGCTCATAAAAATTGCAATTGTTATAAACAAAAGAGTGAAAAAAAAAATAGTGTTTTTGTTTTTTTTTGAAAAATCTCAAAAACTATTAAAGATTTTTGAAATTAAAAAAAAGATCTGAAAAGAGCAGCAAATTTCACAAAAATAAGTCCCGACTCCCGAAACTGTACCTCCAATATTTATAATTTTAACAGAGCCCTAAAGTTATTGCTAAAATGAGGTGTTTGACGTTCTCGCGCACCGCGTCATTCAAACACGGTAAACAAAAAAAATTATTTAAATATATTAAATATCAATATTAAGGGATGAGAAAATTCACGTACCTTCGGAATAAGTTGATAAACAATAATCCGTGCAAAAAAAATTTTTATATGTATTTTTCCATTAGTTATTCTATTGTTAATTAACAAAATTTTTGAAACCGAAAGTTGACATAGAAACCTTAATAATTATTTAACTAAAAAGCTGAAATTTTTTTTGCTTCGTACAATTGTTCTGATTCTATTATTTAAAAAATTGTTATAAACAAATGCATTGTTTTTGAGGCAACGAAAAAATTTTCTTTTTGATTCGAAGGACCAAAAAATATTATGATTTTTAAAAGAAAAATCGTTTCTTAAAAAAAATTTTTTATTGCTCAAAAATGCATTTGTTAATAAACAATTTTTTTGTGTCATTTATTATTAATATTAAAGATCCGTCTTTTTTTTTTTTTTTTAAAAATCATTATTTATATTGCTCTTTCATATTCCGAAGAAATTACAATTTTTTATTTATATTTAATAAGTTTATTTAATAAACAATTTGTTATAAACAAATAAATTTTTACGTTTAATTTTTTTTTTTTAAACTGCCATAATAAACAAAAGCAACTATGTGTCATTTGGTTTATAAAAAAATTTTTGTCTCTTTTTTAGATAATAAATGACACAAAAAAATTGTTTATTAACAAATGCATTTTTGAGCAATAAAAAAATTTTTTTAAGAAACGATTTTTCTTTTAAAAATCATAATATTTTTTGGTCCTTCGAATCAAAAAGAAAATTTTTTCGTTGCCTCAAAAACAATGCATTTGTTTATAACAATTTTTTAAATAATATCATTAAAAAATTTTAAAAAAATATTTTCAGGTGGCGCTCAATGAGAAAAAAAGAAATAATTAAAATTTAAAAAAACAAGAAAAAAAACAAATGCTTTATCAACAATTCTCATTTTTCAATGCAATTAATTATTTATAAATAAGTGGAAAATTAAAAATTTTTGATTTTTTCAACGGGAATCTATTTTTTCACCTCTTCAGAACAATTGTACGAAGCCAAAAAAATTTCAGCTTTTTAGTTAAATAATTATTAAGGTTTCTATGTCAACTTTCGGTTTCAAAAATTTTGTTAATTAACAATAGAATAACTAATGGAAAAATACATATAAAAATTTTTTTTGCACGGATTATTGTTTATCAACTTATTCCGAAGGTACGTGAATTTTCTCATCCCTTAATATTGATATTTAATATATTTAAATAATTTTTTTTGTTTACCGTGTTTGAATGACGCGGTGCGCGAGAACGTCAAACACCTCATTTTAGCAATAACTTTAGGGCTCTGTTAAAATTATAAATATTGGAGGTACAGTTTCGGGAGTCGGGACTTATTTTTGTGAAATTTGCTGCTCTTTTCAGATCTTTTTTTAATTTCAAAAATCTTTAATAGTTTTTGAGATTTTTCAAAAAAAAAAAAAACAAAAACACTATTTTTTTTTCACTCTTTTGTTTATAACAATTGCAATTTTTATGAGCGCATTTTCAATTTTTTCAAAAAGTTTCTAGAGGTCAATACGAATCGAATGACACCAAAATCATAATTTTTGGTGCCCTCTATGAGAATTTCATTAAAATGGCTCTTCTAGACTAGACTATAGTCGACAAAAACAATTTTTTTTTTTAAATCGATGTTTTTATTTTTTTTAGGTTTTTTATATTGAAACCTGGTTTTATTTTTTCTTTTAACTAATTTTTCTGTTTTTCTATTTCATCTTGCTTCCGTTTTTTGAAACTTTAATTTTCTGTTTAATTATTCAACTGTAATATTTGTATGACCAACATACTTATACTAATAAAAATTTAGAAATTGAGTAACATGAATGTTACACACGAGTAGCTTTAAAAAAATAACATTATTATATGAATCCTTTTAAAAGCACATTAAAAAAGTAAATAGATTTACTTTTCCATATAATTTTAAAAATAACTACCTTTAATAGTAGCTTAGCCTAACGATGAGTTTTTTCAATGACAACAAGTTCGGTTATTGATTTTATTTCTTTTCCTTTATTTTCTTTTTGTTTATAGGTATATAGAATAATAATGTTTCTCCGTTTAATCTCTTCTTTTTAATTTTTTTTTTTTAAGATCATAGATTTTCTATTATCAGTTTTAAAAAGAACTATAAATCGAGCGATGATAGAAATTAGCATAAATGGTGATTACCCACTGATAATCACTCAAAATAAATTATATTCTAATCACAGAGTACCAATACCATTCTAACTAATATTATAAATGAGAAGTTAAGTTTGTTTGTTTGTTTACCTGGTTTTCACGTCTCAACAGCTTAAGCAGATTCCTATGTGACGATTAAATATTTTCGAATTTTTTTAACATATATTTTAAAAGTAAAATACATTGAGAATGTACTGTGAAAATTGTCGACCGAAATGCAAATTACTTACGAAGTTATAGCATATATAGAAGAGCGTATAGAGCGACCTACATAGGTATAGTGTTTGCGCTCCAAGAAAATGATCCTTACCAAGAAGCGGAAGGGTTATTCTATGAATCAGGTTATTACGTAGAAGATGTCGGTAAATATCAGGGAATGGAGTACATTGGTCCCTAGCAGTGCTGGAGTGCATAATATTTTTGAGGAGGGTCAAAAATTTTACTGTTTTGTTAAATATATATATATATATATATATATATATATATATATATATATATATATATATATATATATATATATATATATATATATATATATATCTGCTCTGACCTAGATATACATATACTTATAAAATAAAATGTGAATAGCAATAAAATTGACTTTTAAAACAAAATTAAAAATATTTTTTTCGTTTATGACGAAAGCAAAAAAGTTTAGCCCCGTAGCTCAAGTTATTATACACCTCGACTCTGTTAAAAATCATTTTGTTTGAAGTCTGTAAGTATATATTTTTTATAAAAATATTTTTTCATGATTATGATATATTTTATGAAAAATTTGTTACTAAAACCTTGAACACGTATTCTTTTAATTTTTTTTTTTTTTTTGACTGGTGGGTAGTAGAGACGAAATTCTAACAAACCAATCGGGCTATAATTTTAACACGTTGTTCTACATACTAGTGATTATCGTTCGAACTAGAATCATTAATTTCTAATAATAATTTCTTTTTTTCTCGATTTTAAATGAAGAAAATCACAATTTTTGAGTTTTTCTTAAAAGTGCGCCGTTTTGTTATTTTTAATATAAATATTTAATTCTAGTTCAGACGACAGAGACAAATCTATAAAACAAGAATACGGTTGATTTTTTCATTTTAGATCATTACAGATGGAAATCTACTGCGCACCACTCACTCATGTTTTTTTTTGAGGAGTCCATTTTGACCGCAAAAGACATAAATAAAGCATTGTAAAATTGAACAGAAAAAATTTTTTTCGTACAGTCTAAGATGCAAATAGAAACATATAAAAAACTGAAACTTAATTTGATACAGAAAAAGAATCCTGAAATAAGCTTGAAATTCTACGCGTCACATAGGAATACTACCTTAACTAATTAACTTGAAACTTCGAACAAACATAGCTTGCGGAGCTGAGACGGTTGTAGACTATTTTTTATCTCGGGAAAATATTTAATCTCACTAAAAATTAGTTTAGAGAATCAACTTGAGTCTCTTTTCACTAGGCCAATGGGTGTTTTTCATTTGTTACTAATTATATGTATTTTACAATATTAATAAATATTTTTATAGATAACTACCACCAATAATAATAATAAAATATTTTTTCTACTCGTACTATTAAAAGTAACATTTTGCGCACGGCTAACTATATGTAAAAATTAACAATTGCCCACACAATGCGGAAATAGCCGTGGGAAATTATTTCCCATGGCTTAATATAATAAAAAAGTAGGCTCTGTCTTTCATTTAACATATAATCTATATAATTAATACTAAAAATATACATAATTATGTAAGTTGATTATTTGTTATTGTTTCCATAGTTTCAAAGTATGCTTTTGTAAAAATTTGAACATCTTATCATTGACATTATAAATTCAAAAAATTTTTACTACTTATTTAAATTTTATTTTAATTATTTATGTTAAATTTTACGAGAAAAAATGTGCTCGTAGAAAAAGTATAGTGTAAAATACGTGGGAAAAGCTTATTTCTCACTCATATGAATTGTTGCGCGAGCCCGCAGGGCGAGTGCAACAATTCATATGAGTGAGAAATAAGCCTCTTTTCCCACTTATTGTACAATATACTATTTACTAAAGACTACTATGAATTTATTTATTTATTGTACAAAATACTATTTGTATTCTATAAAGAAATAAACAACCAGTAACTGTCCAGTTATTATCAACTAGCACTTGTTCTCAGCAAATTCCATACTAATGAAATTTCACCCGAGCCGGATAGTTAAATTATAACAGCGGACAATCAAAAAATGGACAATTGATTTTAAACTTTGTATATTATTAAATGGACAATTGATTTTAAACTTGGTATATTGTTAACAGAAGGGATGAAAAAGGACACAGATTACTTTTTACCCCGGGAAAATGGAAATCTCGTTTTTTTGGAACGCCTAAAAAAAATGTCAAAAACAGAGAAAATTTCCTTACTTTTTTATTTAAAATAACGCCAAAAAAAAAAAATATAAGATATGATGGGCTGATTCAAGATAGTCTTACGGAAAACACCATAATAAAGAGAACGCATCCAATTTTAGTCCAATCTAACTTATAGTTTTTTTTTTAATCCTTGGCACCCTTTTGAATTACAAAATTTAGATGTGATATTCAATAGGCAAACAAGAGCAGATGGAAGATCAGACGAAAAGAAAAAAAATTCAAGATACACTTAATTACGTGTAACCTTTAATGTATAAAACTTTTTTTTTCATTACAATAAATAGTTTCTCCAAAAAAAATTGTCCAAAAAAGTGTTCTTTTTAGCACATCACTTGTAAAATATTCCTTAAAGTAACTGCAGGGCAGATTCCTTTTCTTATCTATATCTATTATATAAAACACAAATCCACTTACTCATCAAGAAATCTCCAGAACTATAATACATACAAACGTAAAATTTGGTACGTAGGTCGCTGTTGGGGCGTAGGCGCTCGTTAAGAAAGGGTTTTGCATAATTTTTAGGTTAACCGTAAAAATTTACGAAAAACACAAAATGTCAATTTTTTATTTTTTATTATTGTATACAGCAATCTATGAATTTATTTAAAAAATCATGCAAATTTTAGATATGTAGTTGCTAAATATTTATGGAAAAATAATTTTGAAATTTTTTGTTATTTATAATATGTCTCTTTCTGACATTTAATATCTAAATGTTCTTGATTTGTTTTAATTAATTTTCTTACCTATTTACTTATTTTATTATTTTCAATAACTAGTAGTTATATACAAAAAATTTAAAAAATTAAAATATTTTTATTTGTTAAAATTTAATGTTATTTTTAATAAAATGATAAAATTATTCAAAATTTACGGATTTGGAATAATTCATCTCCTTTAAACAAATCGAGGTAAGATATAAAAAAAAACGTGAAATTAAAATTGTCTCCCAAAATCTTAGGATCCCCAAAAGAATTGTAAATAAACGGTTAGATGAATTTTGACCCAATATTACTCAAACGTTTTTAAAATCTTGGAATAAATAAATGTGAATTTAAAATTATACCTCAGGATTCTGGACCAATAAAAATTACCCAAAACTAAATGACTGAAGGTACTAATCCACTTCTAAAAATCTGAATATATATGATTGTCTACAGAAAACTCACAAGCTGTTAAAATTAGGTATACTTCTGAAATAATAATACGGCTACTTTGGAGTCGTTTGACTAGCAAAACAACCGATTTTAAAAATTGGATCACTGGTGGATAAGTGATACACTATGTAGTAATACAGACTATTCTAAAGTAAGCAGCTGGACGAATCTCTACCAGATTTTGCTGAAGTAGTATTTAAATCCTAAAAAATTAACGTGAGTTTGAAATTGTTCTCTAGGATCCTGGAAGAAAACGTCTAAGGTCCTGAAGTCTAAGTCTAATCACTGAGGTCCTGAAGAAAACAAATGTGAGGTTGCAATAACATCCTAGGGTGCTGGGGACCTAGGGTGCTAAATGGTCCAAAATAAACGGCTAGGCGGGTCTTGACTAAATTTTTCTTAAACAATATTAATATCCTGAAAAAATTAAAGTGAGATTAAAATTATCCCCTAGAGTGAAAAATATTAAATGATTTTCAAATGACTTTGGAAATTGACCTCAAGGTCAACTTCAAAGTCATCATCAAGTGCATCACTTTGAACTCTATAACTTTGGTCCTAAGCACTTTTTTCAGAAAATATATCGTACCATAATCCACTTCTATGTTGATTCCTGGTCTCTTTTCCTGCGTTTCTAATATTTATGTCAATAAAAAATGTGCTACCGTAGACAAGGATGAATAGGTACGCATTCAGACTTCACATCGTATTTTTTTGTATTTATTTTATGAGTACCTACTAATCTTTAATATATTAAAAATTTACGCGAAGATGGTCACTTTATCAGCAGTATCCAAAAAAAATTAAAAATATCGGTGGTTTTTGAAAAATTAACAAAAATCGTATAATTTCTTCTCTATGAAAAATTGGGGTCAAAAGAGACGAGAAAAGAGTAAATGGGGACAACCCGTAGGGTCGACCAAAATTGAAATTCTAATATAAAATAATTTCGAACTTTTTGTATTTATACATTCAAAAAAGAAATAATAGGTACTTGATGATTTTCTGTAAAAATAAACGTAAAATCTAAAATAAAGTTTATATACCCCTGTCGTTTACCACTAAGTTTATATTCCTCCTATTCTTATTTTAGTTCAAAAAATAATTTTTCAAAAGACTAAGACATAATAATTAATAACAGTGAAATTCTACGTCCGTTTTTCAGACTTTTGTCTAATACAGACGTTACCTAGAATTTTTTTTATCTACAAAAACATCAGTCTACAGAATTTAATTTATTAGTTAGGAAAATAATTCAAATATGTCTCACTAACAATAAATGTCTTAAATGAGTTTAAAAAATTGAAACGATACTGTTTATTAAATTGCGTAAAAGCTAGTAAATGCAATAACAGATATGATGAATTTATAAGGATTTTCTTGTACTACAAAATCTTAAAAATATGGGAACGCGTACTTTTTTTCCGTTAATTGTGTTTTATTTTTTTGCACAAAATTTTAAAAATACTTTATTTTCTTAAGAAAGGGAGGCAACTTCAATCACAGATATGCCTATGAAAAGTTTTTGGTAATCCGGGAGAAACGAAAACACTTTTTAAAATTTTTTTTATTGTTAAAATCGAAATGTTCTTTTAAAGAGGGTCAAATTACCATATTTACATTAAAAATTTGACACAATCACTCCCTAACTAACGAGCCTTACTTAATATTAGAAAATTGAGAAAAAACACGTCAATTAGATTTTTTTACACAGATTTTATTTGTTATATAATTCAAAAGGATATTTTAAAAATGTGTATGAATGGCTTTCATTAAATAAATTTCAATATATTTTCCATTTATTTTAACAGTGGAATGTCCATATTAGTGGCTATACTTTCGGCTTGGAGCGAATTAGACGAAGATTTTCTTCTAAAACCAAATTTAATAATTAATTAAAGAAATAAAAAAAAAATTGTGGATTTCCTACCGTTCAAATATAATCTTTATTGTATGTAAAAATGTTATTACATTTTTTCAAAAAACTGTAAGTAAACTGTAAAATTTTCTTTACAAATTTGTTAAAATAGAGAAATGTTTCCTTTTTAATTTATTTTTAACTCTTTTTAAATGATTCACTTTAAAATTTTTTAATATTTCTTAATCGAAATTTCATAAAAGAATGTGTCAAAATTTAAAAAAATTTTTCTTTGTTAAAAAAAAAAATTGAATGTGCAAAATTATTTAATACTAGAATACTCTGATTATACAATTCTAATCATAACTGTATTGTCAATTGGATAGAAAATTACGTAAAAATATTATTGTTTGAATATGATTTAACGTAATTTTTATACGATTGAAGCAAACTCTTATTAATTTTAGGAAGGTGTAAACATAATCTAAATTCTGATCATATCACATAACAGATATCGTCGGGAGTTTTTTCGTCAAAAAAAATGGAACAGAGATACATTATAAAAACATTTAACTGACAGAGAAATCGAATATAGCCGAATCGTTAAATTGGATTAAAAAAATCATGACACGCTAATTATAAAGCGGTTTTTTTCGAATTTAGCTCGCAAAAAATGAGACAGGAAAAAAAAGAATGCGAGTGCGAGTGAAATGGAGAACGACATATTTCCTAGTTTTTCTCGAAAAGTAAATAATTTAGAGCAACGGTATAAAAACATTTTTTATGCATTTTACCTTTTACTATGGCTTGGTGTAAAAAAAAATTTGAAAAATTGCTTAATTCTGGCAAAAAACTCATTTTGTTGACAAAAAACGCCCGGAAAACCTACTTCTGGGCATCCGACGTGTCTGGCTAACGAACTCATCCAACGATTAGGAAAATCGAATTCGCACACAAAATTTCATAAACATTAAATGTTTCGTTCGAGAGTTATCGCGCGGATATATATATATATATATATATATATATATATATATATATATATATATATATATATATATATATAAATTTTAGTGAATATCATTTTCGTATTCTAGGGACCTCAAAACATATTTCTGATATGGTCCCGGGCTTAGGTCGCACCATGACACCTGGCGTAAAAGCTGAATTTCCAGTTTTGGAAATTCGCTAAAACAGTAGAATCAGTCCCTTTATATGTAATAAAATACTGTCCTATACGTAAACATTCCATGGGCTGCTCATCCCCCAGAGTACAGAGGTAACGCACCTATCTCTATCGTCTAATCTGCAGTGTGCAGTTCTGTGCAAGTTAGGCTACTTATTAGTCACTCTCTGCGTAGCAGTGGATGAGTGTAGACCAATCAAAAGTCAATTGTGTTGATTGTTGTGGGCACTGTTACAACCCACACACGGAGCCATAAACACTCGTGTAGTATCATACATATGTATGCAACAGCACGGCCACCGCCACCTCCGATCACTCACACAGACAGATCACCGCACAAATACAAACTAAACCCAGTGCACGTATATAACATATTTTCTATCCTTTACTGGTTACACTGGTTTCAGTAGTACAGATATAGATATGTATGTTGTCTCTAGTACTCTGGGGCTCATCCAAATCCGCGAATCGTTTTTGAAAGAACACTTGACCATCTGCAAGTTCCACCACAACCGCGAGCCCATATCCAGTTTCCATGCGTCGTACGTCGAGAAATTTCCACGTTTCATACGTCTTGAGCGTAGAAAGTGATTTGAATGGTTTACCAGCACTAAGTTTATTCAACTTTTCCATTGTTTTATTAATGGCAGTAAAAGTGGTCCACGGATCACTTATACTTAACTCTACACCGTGTTGTTCAGACATTGTTTCATACACTGCCAATTTCAGTTTCAGCACGTCGCGACGCTTAAATAATTTATGAGTTGCTATCACAAAAAATCGCCACCACCAAGATCGTTGCCGCTACCACTACCACCGCTACCACCACCACCACCACCATCTTAACACAACCACCACATTTATGTTACTCAATTTACCCCACTGAGCTACTTATTTCCATACAGCTACCAACTGAGTTACTCTGAAGCATCAACACCGTCATATGATGAGTGTTTATACACCACAGCCGATGAAAAAATATCAAGTAAACATTAGCATTTATTTATAACGGAATGGCCGGCGATGCAATGGGGCATAATGTATATTTTAAGAATTCAACAAAAAGGACCCCTCCGGATAAGATAGGTGAATCTGCCTAAGGTCCATCCTGGGTCGCGGGTGCCATGGTAGGGTTCGCCCTTACACATGTATTCCATAGCTGCAATATTAGGTCAAGGTTGCTTTGCGTTTTCGAGTTGTACCAAAATGTTCAATTTTGGACTTTTCCCGATTTTCCACTTTCCTTCCCCCAAGTGCATAAGTATTATATATATGCATGTAGGGTTTCAAGATCTCCATAAAACAGTGCATGCAGCTCTCCAAAACACTGTGTTTAGAAGAAGATATTTGCTAAAACTTCTAAATGACCTATAAAAACACACAAAACGCGACCTTGCACCAAAATGAGACATAGATTTTTGAAATCTACGTCTTTGAATTAGTAAATATATGTCTAAAAATGTTTCTCAAAATTGGGCCAAGTAAGGCTAATTTAAGGATTTAAATACAAGGGGCTCTAGTAACACTCGGTGTTGCAGCCGTCTGAGTGGGCTTATTTAGCCATAAAATATGGCAACGCCTTCCTCTCACCCTTAAAAAAAGCAAGCGTGTGCGATTAGAGCTCATTACCAGTGTTTTCATTAGTAGGGAAAGGTCTAAGGGCCCGTCCACACGCTCAAGCTTTACCACCGACTTACCTGCGCAAACCAGGTTTGTGCAAGTAAGTCGCTACGTTTTTTCCCGTCCATACGTACATGTTTACTTGCACAAACTGGTTTGCGCAAGTAAGTCGGTGGTAAAGCTTGTGTCGTGTGGACGGACCCTAACAAAATATCATAAATCAAAAAACATGACTTCCGTCGCAAAAATGTAAACTGAAAAGTTAAATACAAGTTATCCTTGATTTCTTACCGCAGTTATTGAACAGTTTTGTTAAGAGCACATGCTTCTTAAGTTTCCTTACCCCCAACTTATCTTAATTCACACTTAACGAGCCATGCCATTGTCCAGGAGGTAGGGCGAGGACCTATTGAGCGTGTTTTTTAATTTTTGATGTTTTGCAAGACCTTTCCAGCAGGAAACACTGGTTGTGGGATTTTATCACTCACAGGACACGTGCTTTTACTTAAAATGACAGGAAAGCTTTGTGATTTCCTATGGCTGGATAAAGCCATTAAAACGACTATAAAGCCGTGTGTCTAGAGCTCCTTGCATTTACAGAGCATTTGCCCTGGTACAACTCGAAAACACAAAGCTAGTTTGCCTCAACATTGCAAGATATTTTTGGTATCCTGTTACTAATTCGAAGCTATATTATGTCACCTAGCCTATGTATGTTAGAACAAAATAAGAATTTTAACAATATCACCGCCATCTAAATTGTTAGCGGAGTCAATAAAGCTTTTCACCTCTAAATTCTCTATAACAGATCCGATTTTGATAATTTTTTTTTAATTGTTCCTTTTGAAGTATTATTGAAAATCATAAACACTAAAAATGGCGCTTAAAAGGTTTTAGGCCCTAAATTTAAAAATGAAAATTTTTGATTTCAAAAAAACGGTATTTGAATATCAAAATATAATACACATATTTACTTACTGAACTGCTAAAATAGCATATTTTGATGTTCAAAGCATCTCAGTGAAAAAATTTTTTATCCAAAATGAAACATTAATGTTTCAGAAGTGACAAGACCTAGCGCTTTGAAACAAAGTCCATTATTTGGTTTAACTATTATTCGAATATAGAAAAAAAATTCAAAAAATTCCTGAATTTTAAATATGGAAAAATGAGTGGTAAATTATACAAATTGTTAAATTTTGTAAAATTCATGTATCTGTTTGTAATAACAAAAATGAATATTGCAGGAAAATTAAAGCGTTCGTATTCTGGCTATTACGGCAATATATTAACCATTCAGTAGCTAATAACATATAAAAGTTTCAAAAATTTTCCCCGTTAAATTTTTTACAAACGGCAGCCAAACTTTTTTTTCTGATGATAAAAGCACTTATCTGTATGAAATATTTATATTTAGGTGAAAATTTTTGGAAAACGACTTGCCGTATCGTTTTGATTACTATAGCATTTTATTGCTTATTGAATAAGAAATAATCCGTAAAAATTTAAACTGTTTTCGATCTATCGTTTTTCCGCAATTAGAAGTAAAAAAATTTTTTGGTAAAGATAAAGACACTTACATGTTTAATATATTTATGTTTAGGTGAAAATTTTTGGAAAACGACTTGCCGTATCGTTTTGATTACTATAGCATTTTATTGCCTATTGAATAAGAAATAACTCGTAAAAAATTTAACTATAGTTCTAAGAGTGCAATGAAAAAAATGCAATCTTGTGACTGCTTGTGACAAAACTTAATAAAAAATTTATCTAAAATTAAACTGTGTCTCATTGGAAATTAAAATAATTTGGATAAAATTTTATGGTGTTTCGTACCACTTTCAAAAGGACTTTGAAGTAGCTACATTCAATGGTGAATCTAATTTCCACACCTTGAGACCTTTCCGTAGATACCCATATTGATAATTTTATGTACACTTCAGTTTTGAACCCTTTTTGGGGTCTACGGATCCTGAAGAATAAATTCAAGCTTACGTTATTTTTTTCGGGATTTCTATGATATTCTAGCAAAATTTTATCAAATTTTGTCAAATTTCAAATTTATGTAGTCGTTTATTTTGGACCCTTTTTGGGGCCGTGGAAGACAATTTTGACCTTCCATTTATCTTTTTCTCAATCACAATATCACTCGAACAAAATTTGGCCAAGATCCGTCTAACCGTTTATTGTGGAAATTTTTTGGAACCCTAGGACCCTGAAGTCCAATTTGAATTTCACGTTCTTTTTCTCCGTAATCCTAATGTATTTAAGCGAAATTTAAAGTTAATTTCTCACAATTTACTTTGGATCCTTTCTTGGACCCCAGGATCCGAGAGGATAATTTCAACCTAACGTTTATTTTTTCTGGGCCCTCAATAGTATTTGAGCAAAATTTGATCAAGATTCGTCTAGCCCTTTCTTTCAAAAAATGATTCAAAAAAGGATCCCAGGATCCTATGAGACTTCAGTCCGCCACTTGCAATGCTTATTATTTTAAATAATACATTGAAACATACAATTTAAAAAAAAAAATTCATAAAAATTGGAGCTGTTATAGAGAATTTCGAGATTTTGATGATTTTGATGCTTCATTGACTACATTATGTTTCATACTGCTTTTTAGTGGTGTGCAGAGTGCTTGTCTGTCTACCCCACTATTTTTTCTACGACGTCAACTAGCCTATATTACTCAGAGTAACGTAAGGATTCTAATGATACAATAGACACTTATTCAAATCGGCTCACATGTAGATGCTGCCATCTATCGCCTAACAAGGGGTCAATTTTGACCAGGATATCACAGTCAGCACAAAAATGTTGAGTAACTTGTTGTAAACAACTACTCCAGTAACAGTTCAACTAAAAACACATTAATACACTCGTTTAGGGGTTTTTGATAGGGTTCTTATCATATCAGTGTAAAGATAAGTTGGAGGTAAGGAACCTTAAGAAACATGTGCCCTTAACAAAACAGTCCAATAACTGCGAGAAGCATTCAAGGGCAACATATTTTATGGCTAAACAAACCCACTAAGGCAGCTGCAACACCGAGTGTCACTAGAGCCCCTTGTATTTAAATCCTTAAATTAGCCTTACTTGGCCCAATTTTGAGAAATATTTTTAAACATAAATTTACTAATTCAAAGGCGTAGATTTCAAAAATCTATGTCTCATTTTGGTCCAAAGTCGCGTTTTGTATATTTTTATAGGTCATTTAGAAGTTTTTGCAAATATCTTATTCTAAACACCGTGTTTTGGAGAGCTGCATGCACTGTCTTTATGGAGCTCTCGGAACCCTACATGCATGTCAGGGTGGGCCATTTTAATCTATGCATCTAAATATCTCGCCAGAGGTGCCACCTATCAAAAAATGAGCTTTACAAAAGTTGTTAGGTACAAAGGGGGACATTAAATGGTGACCTTAAATTTGACCTTGACCTTCATTCTCAAGGTCATTTTGAGGTCAAGTCCTATTTTTCAAATGGAATGACCTGTTTTTTATTTCGGATTAAAAAAGAACAATAAAAAATTAGATTTGAAAGGAAAAACCTAACTTTAAAAGGACGGTATCGTTTGGAGACGTAAAATAGGAGCTTCTGTTCGTTTTTAACGACCTTTAAAAGTCATTCTAAGGTCAAAATCCAGAAAAAAATGGCACTAAAAAGTTATGAAAAATTAATTTTTTATAACTAATAAATTTCATAACTAAAAAATAAAAAATTAAAGGTCAATAAAAAAATTAGTTTATAGCATTTTCGAAGTGAAACTTCACGCTCTTTCAGAATCCGAAATAAAAAATAGGTCATTCCATTTGAAAAATACGACTTGACCTCAAAATGACCTTGAGAATGAAGGTCAAGGTCAAATTTAAGGTCACCATTTAATGTCCTCCTTCGTACCTAACAACTTTTGTAAAGGTCATTTTTTGATAGGTGGTCTGGCGAGATAGTTACAATTTTTAAAATTTTGACTTTATTCTAATTTGCACACTGTAGAACACAATTTATAATCAAATACCGTTTGATATTTTTTTTGAATGTCTTGAGCCGAACTTATCGGTGTTACAGTTTCACTTTCTTTTTTGCGACCTCCACTTTAACGCCCTTTATAATAAAAATGAAGCAAAAGCAAAAAAAAATTTTGTAATTTTAAATGTTTGTTTAATAATATAACTATATAAGGAAAGAAATGTACCTCTAGTTACAAAATCACTGAGAAAAAAATGATTGGAAATAGCGATTTTTTTTGGTCAAAAAATAAAAACACTCCCTTAATGAAGGTACTCAAACATGAGTTGCATTTTGAGTTAGATTACCTGTTGCATCGAAAGTCTGCAGCGAACTTGTAACTTGTAAAATATCAAAAATGGTTGTAGTGGAAGCTGCTTATGTAAAAAGGAAGACCAGAAGTGTACAGAACATTGCAGCTGTATATATCAAGAAGGGTTTTTTTTACAGTATCCGTGGCTAATGGTTATCGATTGGTTATTTTTAAATGTACATATTTGTGAAAAAAGAAAAAAAAAATTGGCGGGAAAAAAGCTCCTACAAACCCCCTTTGCTTCATTCAATCGTTTTGGTTTGCGAGCTTAACCTAGGCTATGTGACATTTCATGTTTATACCAAGTTTCATAAAAGTTACACATTTCCCTATGGGAAAATTCAATAAAAATATTTTAAACGGAATCTGTCTATATATTTCAAAATGGTCGCCATGTGGCTAATAGGGGTAAGTGGATCCTACCTAAAATTTGAAGCTTAGGGTATAGGTAGTTAGTAAAAAAAAATTGGTACTTTTGTCCAGCATGTCCACATATTTTTATTAATCTTCCTGACTATATACGTAATTTAAAAGAAAAAGAGACTTTATATCATATCTTTATAGTATGTCCTGCATATCGGTCAATTCGGGCGTCCTTCCTTTATGAATATGTTGACCAAAACTGTAACGAAAACAATTACCACATCTCATTGTTTACAAACTTAACTGTAAATAAGATCAACAATATTTATTACTTTGTTCGAGATATGTTGACAACCAGAAGTTCCATTCTTTTTGAATAATTTTGAGAAAAGCACTGTTGGTTTCGCTCTTATGTAGATGTTGTTTATGCCTCTTATGGGTACAGTTATATCATTTATGTTATATATGAGCTAAAAATTATTGTATGTTGTTGTGTATGATTTGTATAACCGGAATCTCTGTAACGTTTAATTACCAAATACAGTATATTATTATTACTTTATATTATTATTAATTCATTTACTAGTTAGTATTCATAAAAATTAAAATTATACAGAGATTTCTTTATATACAGAGTGTATTCATAATATACAGGTCTGTATTAAACCTCAGATAATTTTCGTTTGATTTATGAATTATGCTAGAATAATTTTATGCTACACTCAAATTCAAAGATATTGTGCACCATAAGAAGCAGTCTTTTTGCAACTGATTAAAATTCCAAAAACTTTTGTTAGCTAACTAAAAAATTACTCGCTGTATGTTAAATGTTAAAGTATTAAAACTTATAAAAAATAAGTTGTTGCTTGAGGCTAGGGATTGTAAATTTACCGACTTTTTCATTTATCGGTGTTTCGGTAAATTTTTTCAGCAAAACCGGTTTACCGGTAATTTACCGGTATTTTTTAAAACACGGAAAATATGAGAATATTAAAAAATACCCCTGTCGCAGCATCTGCATAACATAGCGAATTTCGAAATATTGTGCACTGGCGGAACTCATCTAAGACCTGTATCCATCTAAAATAATTCAGCTTTCTAAGAGTGAAAAGATTTTCAAAATCAGTTGAGTAGTTAATTTTTGGCGCTTTTTCGCAAACGGTGCTTGGCTAAACTAGTTTAGCTTTCTAAAAGTAAAAGAATTTTCAAAATCGGCTTGATAATTTATTTTTGGTATATTTGGAACCCAAGACCCCAAACGGACTTTGTACAGCATAGTGCTATCCACCTAAAATAAGTTAGTTCTCTAGCAATGAGAAAATATTGAGAATCGGTTCGGTAGCTTATTTCTATCCTATATAATATAGAATATTTTATCTTTCTAACACTAAAACTATTTTTAACACCCGTTGTGTAGTTTTCTATGCCGCATTTGCATCCACAGGACAGTTGTGGATATTAGATAACATACTGTACTTATCTAAAATAGTTTACCTCTGCAATAGTGAAAAAATTTTCAAAATCGGTCAGTTATTTTATTTTTGACACTTTGACACTTTGGGTCCCATGGATTTTGACGGACCTTACATAACGTAATCTATAACTATCTAAAATAGTTTAGCTCTCTAACAGTGAAAAAATTTTCAAAATCGGTCGGTTAGTTTATTTTTGGCGCTTAAAAGATCCCAGGACTCTGGCCGACATCATACAACATATAAGCTAAATCCATCTAAAATAGTTTACCTCTGTAATAGTGAAAAAATTTTCAAAATCAGGCGGTTATTGTATTTTTGACACTTTTAGATCCAATGGACCCTAGCGGACCTTACATAAGGTAATCTATATCTATCTAAAATAGTTTAGCTCTCTAACAGTGAAAAAATTTTCAAAATCGGTCGGTTAGTTTGTTTATTGTTGACATTTTTGGGTCCCATGAAACTTGGCGGACCTTACATTACGTATTCTATATCTATCTAAAATAGCTTAGCTCTTCGACAGTGAAAAAATTTTCCAAATCAGTCGCTTATTTTATTTTTGGCACTTCCAGATCCAATGGACCTTAGCGGACCTTCCATGAGGTAATCTATATCTTTCTAAAATAGTTTAGCTCTCTAACAGTGAAAAAATTTTCAAAATCGGTCGAGTAGTAGTTTTTGGCCGGTTCTGAGCCCTCCTCCCTCCTCCCGATTTTTTAACGATCGTGGGAGAAGATAGGTAAGCTATGTCGTCTAGATGGCATTGCTGGTCTGAACCACTGTGAACTCTGTACCTTGATTCAAAATTCCATGAAAAGATGGCGAGGCTAGTCGGAACCACCGCGAATTCTGTACCCTGATTCAAAATTCCATAAAAAGATGGCGCTGCTAGTCTAAACCACTGCGAACTGTGTATCGTGATTCATAATTTTATCATATTTTCATCTGAAAACAGGTTTAAAGTTGTATAAATTGTCAGCTGACGTCATTAGAAGATTTCTGTCTAATATGCAAAAATGAATTTTATCGTATGATTTCATATCTTTATCTGAAAATGGGTTTATTCAGGTTTTTCTTTAAATAAAAACACACATTTTGTTTGTTTTTTTTTATTTTAATAAATTTATTTTAAAAGAAATATTTTACAATAAAAATGTTTAAATGTTATTACGATAATATTTGTATATGGATATGACATTTTCCATGGCGCAAGTTGCTCCGGAATGATGGTCGCATCGAGGACTAATGTATGTTGATGTTATGATTACCTCGATTTTTTTGTTGATACTCATCTCTAAACCATATTTTACATTCTAATTGATTATAGCAAATTAAACAATTTTGGTGTTTAAAAAAAATTTAAAAAGTCGAATCTTTGTTGATACCCGTCTCTAAACCATGTTTTACATTTCTAATTGATTATAGCAGATTAAACAGTTTTGGCGTTTAATAAAAAATTTAAAAAATCGATTCTTTGTTGATAACCATCCCTAAACCATGTTTTACATTCTTATTGTTTATAGCAGATTAAACAGTTTTGGTGTTTAATAAAAAATTTAAAAAATCGATTCTTTGTTGATACCCGTCTCTAAACCATGTTTTACAATCTAATTGGTTATAGCAGATTAAACAGTTTTGGTGTTTAATAAAAAATTTAAAAAATCGATTCTTTGCTGATACCCATCCCTAAACCATGTTTTACATTCTAATTGATTATAGCAAATTAAACAATTTTGGTGTTTAATAAAAAATTTAAAAAACCGATTCTTTGTTGATACCCATCTCTAAACCATGTTTTACATTCTAATTGATTATAGCAGATTAAACAGTTTGGTGTTTAATAAAAATTTTAAAAAATCGATTCTTCGTTGATACCCGTCTCTAAACCATGTTTTACATTTCTAATTGATTATAGCAGATTAAACAGTTTTGGTGTTTAATAAAAAAATTTAAAAAATCGATTCTTTGTTGATACCCGTCTCTAAACCATGTTTTACATTTCTAATTGATTATAGCAGATTAAACAGTTTTGGTGTTTAATAAAAAATTTAAAAAATCGATTCTTTGTTCATACTCATCTCTAAATCAAGATTGATTAGTGGTTAATATTTCCCAAAATGAAAAAGTTAAATTTTTTCATAATAATTTCAAAACTTCATATTTTATAAAAATAATTTCTGAACTAGGTATGTATATTTTATATATCTTTTAACGAACACAAAGGTATAAAACATATTAGGAATTCGCTGATATGCATATTTCACGTTATTGTATGTCTGAAGTATCGCATCCCATAAATGTACATACATTATACATACAAATATAAGATTCGACTGGTAATTTTTATACCAATTGAAAAAGCTTGTAAAAAATAGCTTGAATAATCGCGTATAAGTTTTTACGTTTTGCGACTTTGTGAGTTTTGCTTAAAGCGTTATATTTTAGTCATTAATATTTAGTTTTAAATTAATGAATTTTAAGTTATTTCTCTATTTTTAATTGTTCGTTGTAAGTTAATCGAGTAGTTAATTAACTGTTGTGTATTTGTGTGTATCTGTGTGTATTTGTGTATCTGTTTGTGAATTTTTTGTGATTTTTGCAAATATCGGGTAAGTCGAAAACATTTACTTGAAATTTTTGAGACTCTTTAAACTAATTATAATTACTTTATGAATACTAAAAAGAAAAATTTCATGTTTTTTAACATTTTAAAATGTACTATAGGTATTTATAACGCGCTAATCATATACAATATACTCGCTTAATGTTCTCAGATACTTGGGTTGATATGAAGTAATGTAATATATTGGGTATAGTATCCAATAGCGTACAGTGTTTTTATAAAAATTTAATTAGCTATTTTACATATTAAAACGAAAAATTTTCTTTAATCTGGCTTAAATAATTTTGGTTCAACAACTTTGAAAAATATAATTTTCATTTTGTTCATAAAATTGTTTTAAACAATATTAACAGTAGGAAATTTTTCTTTTTTAATAGTTTTCTTGTATTTTAAAAGTGTAATTTCATATTAGAAATTTTTTTTAAAATATAATTTTTCTTTTTAAAGCGATATTAGAAGTAAAATTATTATAATTTTTAAAATGTACAGTATGTACCAGAAAAAAAATCCGTAAATAAAATTTAAATTATTTAGTCATATTTTAAAAAGCAAATTATAAATATTTCACGTAAACTACTCAAATCCAGGGTCGGACCTATTAGAGGGGCCTTGATAAAATTACAAGGCCCCTCTAATAGATAAAATTGGGGGGGTGAAATTTGAAATAGGGTGAAAATGGTTTGACCAATCAAAATATTAATATCAAATATGAAAACTGCATCAAAATCAATATTAGTTTACTGTTTTTACTAAACGCCGCACCGTTAAAACTAAAAGCTTAAATCTTAATCTATAATCTTATATATTCATTCTACATTTTATCTATAATACCAAAGAGTGTCTCAATTTGGGAGTGACTCTTTTTGGGAGTGACTCTTTTTGGGAGTGACTCGTTTCGGGAGTGACTCTTTTTGGGAGTGACTCTTTTTGAGAGTGACTCTTTTTGGGAGTGACTCTTTTTGGGAGTGACTCTTTTTGGGAGTGACTCTTTTTGGGGATGACTCATTTTGGGAGTGACTCTTTTTGGGAGTGACTTTTTCTGGAGTGACTCTTTTTGGGAGTGACTCTTTTTGAGAGTGACTCTTTTTGGGAGTGACTCATTTTGTGTAATTTTTTTGGTGTAATTGGATATATTTTTGGTGTCATTTGGTGTATTTTTGGTGTAATATGTGATGTGTAAGCATCACCAAAACTGTTTAATCTGCTATAATCAATTAGAAATGTAAAACATGGTTTAGAGACGGGTATCAACAAAGAATCGATTTTTTAAATTTTTTTATTAAACACCAAAACTGTTTAATCTGCTATAATCAATTAGAAATGTAAACCATGGTTTAGAGACGGGTATCAACGAAGAATCGATTTTTTAAAATTTTTATTAAACACCAAAACTGTTTAATCTGCTATAATCAATTAGAAATGTAAAACATGGTTTAGAGACGGGTAGCAACAAAGAATCGATTTTCTAAATTTTTTATTAAACACCAAAACTGTTTAATCTGCTATAATCAATTAGAATGTAAAACATGGTTTAGAGATGGGTATCAACAAAGAATCGATTTTTTAAATTTTTTTATTAAACACCAAAACTGTTTAATCTGCTATAATCAATTAGAAATGTAAAACATGGTTTAGAGACGGGTATCAACAGAGAATCGATTTTTTAAATTTTTTATTAAACACCAAAACTGTTTAATCTGCTATAATTAATTAGAATGTAAAACATGGTTTAGAGATAGGTATCAACAAAGAATCGATTTTTTAAATTTTTTATTAAACACCAAAACTGTCTAATCTGCTATAAACAATTAGAAAGTAAAACATGGTTTAGGGATGGGTATCAACAAAGAATCGATTTTTTAAATTTTTTATTAAACACCAAAACTGTTTAATCTGCTATAAACAATTAGAATGTAAAACATGGTTTAGGGATGGGTATCAACAAAGAATCGATTTTTTAAATTTTTTATTAAACACCAAAACTGTTTAATCTGCTATAATCAATTAGAAATGTAAAACATGGTTTAGAGACGGGTATCAACAGAGAATCGATTTTTTAAATTTTTTATTAAACACCAAAACTGTTTAATCTGCTATAATTAATTAGAATGTAAAACATGGTTTAGAGATGGGTATCAACAAAGAATCGATTTTTTAAATTTTTTATTAAACACCAAAACTGTCTAATCTGCTATAAACAATTAGAAAGAAAATCATGGTTTAGGGATGGGTATCAACAAAGAATCGATTTTTTAAATTTTTTATTAAACACCAAAACTGTTTAATCTGCTATAAACAATTAGAATGTAAAACATGGTTTAGGGATGGGTATCAACAAAGAATCGATTTTTTAAATTTTTTATTAAACACCAAAACTGTTTAATCTGCTATAATCAATTAGAAATGTAAAACATGGTTTAGAGACGGGTATCAACAAAGAATCGATTTTTTAAATTTTTTATTAAACACCAAAACTGTTTAATCTGCTATAAACAATTAGAATGTAAAACATGGTTTAGAAATGAGTATCAACAAAAAAATCGAGGTAATCGTAACATCAGCATACATTAGTCCTCGATGCGACCATCATTCAGGATGCGCCATGGAAAATGTCATATCCATATACAAATATTATCATAATAACATTTAAACATTTTTATTGTAAAATATTTCTTTTAAAATAAATTTAGTAAAATAAAAAACAAAAAAATATGTGTTTTTATTTAAAGAAAAACCTGTATAAACCCATTTTCAGATAAAAATATGAAATCATACGATAAAATTCATTTTTGCATATTAGACAGAAATCTTCTAATGACGTCAGCTAACAATTTATACAACTTTAAACCTGTTTTCAGATGAAAATATGATAAAATTATGAATCACGATACACAGTTCGCAGTGGTTCAGACTAGCAGCGCCATCGTTTTATGGAATTTTGAATCAGGGTACAGAATTCGCGGTGGTTCCGACTACCAACGCCGTCTTTTCATGGAATTTTGAATCAAGGTACAGAGTTCACAGTGGTTCAGACCAGCAACGCCATCTAGACGACATAGCTTACCTATCTTCTCCCACGATCGTTAAAAAATCGGGAGGAGGGAGGAGGGCTCAGAACCGGCCAAAAACTACTACTCGGTCGATTAGTTTATTTTTGGCGCTTAAAAGCTCCCAGGACTCTGGCCGACATCATACCACATATAAGCTAAATCCATCTAAAATAGTTTACCTCTGTAATAGTGAAAAAATTTTCAAAATCAGGCGGTGTTTGTATTTTGACACTTTTAGATCCAATGGACCCTAGCGGACCTTACATAAGGTAATCTATATCTATCTAAAATAGTTTAGCTCTCTAACAGTGAAAAAATTTTCAAAATCGGTCGGTTAGTTTATTGTTGACATTTTTAGGTCTCATGGACCTTGGCGGACCTTACATTACGTATTCTTATAAATAGCTTGGCTCTTTGACAGTGAAAAAATTTTCAAAATCGGTCGCTTATTTTTTTTTGGCACTTCTAGATCCAATGGACCTTAGCGGACCTTGCATGAGGTAATCTATATCTTTCTAAAATAGTTTAGCTCTCTAACAGTGAAAAAATTTTCAAAATCGGTCGGTTAGTTTATTTTTAACACTTTTGGGTCCCATGGACCCTCGCGGACCTTACATTACGTAATCTATATCTGTCTAAAATATCTAAAATAGCTTAGATCTTTGACAGTGAAAAAAGTTTCAAAATCGATCTAGTTCTTTAAAATTTTTTTCCTGGCATATAAACAATATTATTATGTTATCTTTCTATAATATTTAATAATTTTATATCATGGCATTACCTTCATTATATTGTTCATTTAAAGTTCAATAAAAAAATTAAAAAAATCTTCATTACACATGCTTAAAATATCTGGTTAATTTTAATTTTAAAAAAATGAGACAGAGATATGGTATTTATAATATATAGATTTTGAATAACTACCGTTTGTTTTACGTAAAAAAAAAAATGAAATTTTTGTATATGTTATAAGCAACTGAGATAGAAATATAAATTACTTATTACAATGACAAAGAAAGCAAAATAAGGCAATAGTGAAAATGACGATTTTCTCGAAAGCTACTTAACATAGAAAGAAAATTATAAGAATAATTTCTTCATAATTTTTTTTTTCCTTTTCAACGATGTAAAAATGGAACTGTTTTATGATAGGATCGAATGATAAAAAATGGCCAGAAAACCTACTTCTGGGCACCCGACGTGTCTGGCTAACGAACTTAGCCAAGCCAATTCAGAATCCAGTCGGCACACAAAATTTCATAAGCGTTAGACGTTTCGTTCGAGAGTTATCGTGGGAACACATAAATATATATATATATATATATATATATATATATATATATATATATATATATATATATATATATATATATATATATATATATATATATATATATATATATATATATATATATATATATATATATATATATATATATATATATATATATATATATATATTTATATAAATTTTAGTGAATATCATTTTCGTATTCTAGGGACCTCAAAACATATTTCTGCCATAGTCCCAGACTCAGATTGTGTCATGACACCTACTGTAATAGCTGAATTTCGAGTTTTCGAAATTCGCTAAAAAAAAATAAAACGTAAAATTATTTTATTAAGGTCATTATATACAGTACCTATACAAAATAAAATAAAAATTATGTAAAAAAAAAAAAAAATATTGAAAAAAACAAAAATTCGTCAAATGCGTGTTTTTGACACTCACTAAGTAATGTCATCTCAGTGAAAGTGTTAATTTATGATTTTTTGTTAATTCTATAGTTGTTAACTCTACAGCCCTCTTGCGTTTATTCAATATAGATGTACAACTCAATAATTATTCAGTCACACAACCATGTTAATACGTCATCTTCGAAGACATAAAAATGGACAAAAAAAAATTACAAAAAAAAATCTACAGCTATTCATCAGTATTAGTATCTGCAGAATCTACAGTATCTACAGCTTCCTTTATAGAAGTATACCGCCCATTCTTATTGCTTATTGAAAAAATAATTTTAAATTTTGTTAAATAATCATAAAATATGAATCAATAATATATACCTACCTGTAATAAAAATTTACTTACCGCTTCTTACAATGTAATCATTTAACGTAATGTTTAATTATTTTGGAAAAAGTACAGCTGATTTAAATAATATGTAGGTAAATACAAAAAGGACGTTTTATTGTATATCTATGCATTTTAAAATTAACCGTTGCATTGTGCGATTTTATTGTATCATAGAATAGTTTATTATGGATACACAGTAAAGGGTAATTTGATTACGTACATTTATGTTCAATAAAGTTGATCATTCTTCTATGAAATATGATGAACTTATAAAAATTTCCAAATATATTATTTTGAATTTATCGAATTACCGGTAAAAAATCAGCGATTTACCGGTAAAAATTTTAAGGCATTTTTAGTAATTTACCGGTAAACCGATTTACCTGTTTACCGGTATTACAATCCCTACTTGAGGCCTATAATGGGATGATATTTATTTTTTACTAAACAATTTTTTTACTCATTAATATTCCATGACGTTATCTTTCTTATACCAAAAAAATCTTATAGGAGTCATATGATCATAATTCAGCTAAAATAAACATTTAATTATTGGTTGTTTGTTTATGTTTGAACTGATAAAAATTCCTGAAAATAACAAGATTTTGCAAGGTTAAATACATATACAAAAAATTCCCGTGAGGTAGAGTAAACACCTGATTTTCAGCCAATGTACAGTAGCGGTCTGAAATCTGGACTCGGAGTCCGGAGTTAGTTTTAAAATTTTAACTAGTCTCCAGCGCTCAGTACAGTGCCTCGACAAAATTTATTATTAGCGTGCTGGATCAAGATTTCGTTTAAGATGACGAAATTAAGGCAAGCGCGTGTTGGGGTCAAAGGCCAGTACAGTACGCTTAAAAAAGTAATCGGACACCTTTGGTCAGGGTGCGCCCAAACTTTTGGTACGGCAGTGTACCAAAATTTTAAGTACAGTACGGTGTTAAAAGTTTGGGCCCAGGGGTGGCTCCACATTTTTGACGCGGTAGTGTAACCCAGCTCACAAAAAAAGAAAATTGTGGCCTAAAATTCTGTCTGCGCAGGCGTTAGGTTTGGGTTCAAAAACTACGTTAGTACTGGTTAGTAATGGGTTAACACTAAAATCCAAATTATGATGAACAAATTGTGATGACGCACAATGGGTTAACTACTTGTGTGGTCGCTAATCTTTTTTTCTTTGTGTTAGGAATTTCAAGACCAACAGTATGAGCACATGTGGAGTCAAATGTCAACAACAAATTTTTAATACATGTACTCTTTACATGCCGGGTCAAAGGTCAATCGACATACAGTTCGTTTCCAAATTGATCGGGTACCTTGCGTCCTGATGTGTCCATAGTTTCGAAGAGCATGGTGGTCCAGCTCTCTCATAGCCTTTCTACTCACGTGCCTAATTCAAGTCCCCCGTCCTCTAAACATGTACGGGTTTATAACGCACATTGGTTTTTCAAACACGTGTTCAGGAAAACGCTACGATTAGAAGGTTAGTCATTAGCGCTGGCAGCCGGCACTAATAATCGCACATTTGAGCCTAGTAGAAAAATTGCCATAGAGGAAAAAGTAAATGTTTAGATTTTCTGAAGTGAACACTCACTTTGGAGAGAATATAAACTACTATAAAAAAAATTAAGGGAGCAAAAAAAAAATTTTAATTTTTTAGTAATTTTTGAAGGGCTGTATTTACGTGAAAAATGATCGTATCGAGATGATAGAACAAGCATTTTGAGGCTCCAAGATTCTAATTTTGAGATATTTCGTCCAAAAATTTTTAGGAGCATCGCCCCTACCACTACTGCCGCCGCCGACGCCGACGCCACCACCACCACATAACCGCCACAACTACCACATTTGAGTTGCTCGTTTTATCCCACTTACGTACTTATTTCCATACAGCTACAAACTGAGTTACTCTAAAGCATCAACACCGCCATATGATGAGTTCTTATACACCACAACCGATGAAAAATATCAAGTAAACATTAGCATTTATTTATAAGGCAATGGCCGGCGATGCAATGGGGCATAATGTATAATGAGTATTCAACAAAAACTTAAACTATACCGCTGATTAATAGGTATTTATCAATTCCACTGTTACTCAAAATATACATTATGCTTCATTACATCGCTGGTAATTGCGTTATAAATAAATGCTAATGTTTCGTGTAGCAACCGTGGAATTGGTGTATACCTATTAGGTAGCAATCAGATGATTTTTTACTAAATTATTTGCAATGGCAACGGCTCTTACATGTGGGACAGTTTACATAATTACAAACACAGTTTGGAAATGGCATCATACATCGTTTACAACACATGCAAACTCGTTTTTCGTAATTTTTATATTAAACAACGTCGTTAAATTATAATAATTAAAACCAAAAAAAATTGAAGTCTTATACTTGTTAAAATATTAATAAATAATCCAAATAGTGTACGAATATATATATATATATATATATATATATATATATATATATATATATATATATATATATATATATATATATATATATATATAAAGCTACGTATTTACAAACAGTATATGATTTTGCTAGCTAGATAAATTTTTTGTGTTGATTTTATAATTTATTGATCTGTGTGTTATAATAAGATTATTTATAAATGAGCCTCCTAACAAAAATTAAAATGATGTTACATTAAAATAAATATTCTTAATATACAGGTGTATGAATAATGTACAGGATGTGTCTTAAATAGTGAATTATTTTTTCAGATAATTTTCGTTTGATTTATGAATTATGCTAGAAATTGTTTGGTGTTATACTCAAATTCTTAAATGTTGTACACCATATGAAGCAATATTTTTTGTAACTCGTTAAAATTCTAAGTTTTGCTAGTTAACTAAAAAATTACTAATGCTGTGGGTTAAATGTTAAAATTCATGAAGTACTAAATTAGGTCACACTTCTTCAAATTCAAAATAAGTATGTTTTTACAGTCTGCTTTCAAGGTCTCTAAAATAAACATTCAGCGAAAATAAACTTATTTTAAGCTGATAAAATTCCAAGAACTAATAAGTTTTTCAAGATAAATTATATATAAAAATTTCTTGCAATACAGTTGACACCAGATTTTCGGTAGTACAGTAGCGATCAGAAATTTGGACTCTGGAGTCTGAAGTTAGTTTTAAATTCTAGCACTTGGTACAGGGGCTTGACCAATGTTCACGCTTCGTACAGTGCCCCAACAAAATTTATCGTTAGCGACCTCCCGATTTTCAGTAGCACAGTAGCGGTCAGAAATCTGGACCTTGGAGTTTGAAGTTAGTTTTAAAATCATGATTGGGGCTTAAAATCTAGCGCTTGATACAGTGCCCCGACAAAATTTATCGTTAACGGCCGAGTCAAATGGCTTCTTTGTTCGTTTAAGATGACGCAATTGAGGCAAGGGCATGTTGGGATCAAAGACCGAGGTTTGTACGTACACAAAATAAGCGCAGTACGCTTCAAAAAGTGATCGGACACCTTTTAGTCAGGGAGGCTCCAGACTTTTAATACGGCAGTGTACCAAAACTTTAAGTACAGTTAGGTGTCAACAGTTTTGGGGCCACCCTTTGGGTCAGGGTAACCGCATATTTTTGACGCGGTAGTGTACCCCAGCTCTCAAAAAACCAATTTGTGGTCTACAATTCAGTCTGCACATGCGTTAGGTTTGGATTCAAAAACTACGTTAGTGCTGATGGGTAATGGGTTAACACAAAGCCAAATTCTGTTGACCAAATTGTGATGACCCATAATGGGTTAACTTAAGTTAACTTGGATGCTGGTGATGACTCATCTCTTAGGAATTCCAATGCCAAACGTACGAGCGCGTGTGGGGTCAAATGTCAACAACAAATTTTTAATATATTACGTGCCGGGTCAAAGGTTACACTAGGTACAGTAGACCCTAAACCACACGGTTTCAAACACTGTCAAAAAATAGTCCGGATAATTGGGGTTCTACTGTGCGGCAGAATCAGCCTAGCCAAGCTACTTTTTATTAGGATTTCGTAGAAAATCTTGCTACGAAATACCTTATAATTTTGCGTTTTCTGTCACAGACATGCGCATTTGTATTTGAATAAGACGCCCACATTTTTTTTTTAATTGAGGGACTGTTTTTTCAATACAAATTTACAAATTTAAAGGCAAAACTTAAAAAAATTGCAAATTATTCAATAACTGCACAAACTGTCATCAATTTATTAAAAATTAGTTCGGTTTTTTTGTTATTTTATAGCAATTATTTTTTATTATTATTAACAAAATTAAAAAAAAATATATGGCACCAATGCACAACCAATGTTTGCTTGTGATATCGAATTAACAAGGAAATTCCAATAAAAAATGCGTTTTTCTCTTTCTTTTTCTATTTTATAGAAGCATGTATATATGTATCTCTTTCTTTCGCTGTTTTTTCTTAAAATTATTAATAATGGGTTAGATTCTAAAAATTGTTATCTTTGTCTAATAACTTATTTTAACACAGGCAGAGCCATCTTTTACATATTTGTGATAATTATGCAGCAAACTATGTATGTATGTATGTACCAAAATGTCATTTTATCATTTACAATTTCAAAAGTAAATAAGGTAAGTTGTGATTAAGTGGCAAAAATTATTTTCTGGTATTTATAATTAATTTGGGTTTTAGTTATTTATTAAATAATATTTTTGTCAAACAAATATAATTATTTTGAGCATTCAAATATTGAACATTCAAATTAAATCTTGAAAAGGCGCCAAATTTTGTACTTGTGAAATCGGATTTCGAAAAGTTAATTGAAATATAAGTTAAGAGACTCTGTTATTGACCATGGTCTAGTTTCCGACCTTTTTAACTTTTTTATAAATTAATAAAAAAAACTATATTTTAAATAAGAAAAAAAAATAAATTCTTAATTTAAAGTAATTTATTCTGTGCCTAATAAATAGCAATTGAAAAAATATAGAATATAGATTAACTAAATAAAAAAAATTTCGCTAAAACAGGCGAGGTTATAATTCTGTTTAGTGACATATGCATAAAATAGTTGTCTTAGATTAGTTTATTAATAATGAACGTGTGTTCCCAACCGATATATGCTTCTGAATATTTAACATAAATAAAAACAAATGTAGAGGGAAAAAATAATTTTTTTGCAATTCTAATAAGACTAAATAAAGTAGTCAAGTGTGTGTTAGACACGTACCAAGGCAGGGTTTCGCAGTATAGTAACAAAAATTCGAGATAAAATATTTTTTGCATTTACTTAAAACATTGACGGTCATGAGCACAGCATCAAGTTAAACTGACTAACTGTGACACAACGCTGTACCGTGTCAACAATTCTATAATACCTAAGTGTACTAATTGGGAGTTCCATCATAGTAGGTTATGATCATCTACGCGTTAGTCAGTTTAACTTGAGGCTGTGCGGTGCTCATGACCATCAACGTTTTAAGTACATGCAAAAATATTTTATCTCGAATTCTTCCTACTGTACCGTAAAGTTGGGTGACTGGTCCATTTTTGAACTTTACACTGTTATAAGTTTTACACCAAATGATATTAATTTTTGTTTCTAATTACGTTTTATGGGTCTGTATTAGTACTTTTAACTTTGAAATGAAGAAGAAGCTAAATACATTCTAAATATTTTTTTTTTTAAATAAGGGTGGCCAAAGTCAGACGACGAAGTTGGGTTACTTTGGCCACATGTTGCTTATTTTTGGAACACGCAAAGACACGCCAGAGCATGGGTTACTTTGACCATGGATTTAAGAGCCAAGTATGTTTGAAATATTTTTTGATGTTTTTTTTTTTTTTTTTTTTTTTTTTTTTTTAAATGAAAATATGATAAAAATACTTATTTTTTATGTTTTATTATGTCAAGCTTTTTGAAGGTAAAAATTGCAGGTTTTTCGTTAATTTTTCTATTTAAACTTTTTCAGGTACTAAAAATCAAATTGTTTTATGTATATAATTTTTTTAGAATGCAATATAATCTATAGAATCAGTAAAAAATACTATTCCGTACGTAAGTATTATTATAACGTAATCGTGCATAAATAAAGCAAATATTGAAAAATAGCTAAAGCCACTCATGGTGGCCAGTCATCCAATTTTACGGTACTACGAAATCCTGCCTTGGTGCGTGTCTAACACGCACTTGACTACTTTTTTACTAATTAACAATTGTATCTTAACCCACTAGCGACCATGGTTGTCAAATGATGACTTTATTGTTTATATTTTTATTTATTGTAATATATTTTTAATGTTGAAATTTCCTAGCACAATCATTCCATTGGTATGTATTGCGTAAACAAAAAATGTTTTTATAAGATTTGACTTTCTATGCAGGGATGGAAAAAAAACAGTTTTTTTTTTAATTTATAAAACAAACGTTCAAAATGTTTTAAACAAATGTTCCTATGTTTAAAATCGTGTTTTTATTAGTTTAATTTAAACATATGTTTTAAACATTTTAAACTTGTTTTAAACAGGTTTAATTCCTTTCATTGAACCATACGAAAAAAACTTTTTGTCTCGAAATATCTAATTTTTTGCTGTCAGACATTGGCATAAGATAATGTGCTATTAATTTATAATAAGTGGCATTAAATAGAAACATTTGAATATTTTGTTTGTTGTAAAATTTATAAAATCGTTTGTTGTTTATGCGTGTTGAATACTGTGTACAACAAAGACGTTGCTGAGAAATTTTATAAAATTTGATCAGTGTTGCCAGATTGGGGAGTTTTCCCTCCAAAATTTAAGAAAGAATTTTTAAATTGCTGGAGGGAATTTTGGTGGGATAATTTTTTTGGAGGGATTTTTGGCTGAAAATGTTCAAACTAGAAGGAATTTGGAGGTTTGATTAAATTTAAAACATATATTTGCCATCCTGCTTAAAAGTTTCTTGATAACAATATTAGAATTATATTTTGCTATAAATTATTTTATTTTTTTTTTTTTTTGCTCGTCAGCTGTGTTATTTTTGAAAAAAGACATTTTTAAAAAAGTTGACCACTTTAAATATTGGTTATTTTTGGGTTACTCAAACGTTGCTTACTTATTTCATGTGCGTTAAATAATTTTTTCTTTTTTTTGAAGGTTTTCTTCCCTTTTGTAGGGATTTTTGACTAATGATGAGTCAATCTGGCAACACTGAATTTGATTCATACTAAAATAAAAGAGTTTATATTACGGTACAAAGAAGTTCAAAATCTTATTGTTAGTTAAACAAGTCAGTGCTTTAGAAGGGCGGCTATCACTAAAGTCACAAATCGACTCCAAAACATTTAATTTGGTAACACAGTTGCATTCGACTGTAGCCTTGGCCCTTAGTAGAAAGAGCTGCAATGCTACTCGCTGTTTTTCAGGATTTAAATGCAAATACTTAACATAAATTAGTATTTAACATAAAAGAAAAAAAAAACATAAATATTAATACATACTTAAAAAATTTGGGGGACAGGTCTACGCACACTGTCAACTTCCCATTGAGTGTCCTTAAAGACTCGAGACTACTGTACATAAATAATTCTTTTTTCATTTCAGGCGACTCCTCCCCTGGGTCCCCGATAGAAGGTTTGCCCCTTGCACCATACCGGGGGCTTCGCCTTCTGTAGCTAAGGGTGGGAGCTCCACCCTTATCAAACAAATGATAACATCATTTGTTCTCAAGATATGCGAGACAAAATATATTTTGGCAAAAAACTAATTTTTTCAAGTTTCTTATTTCGTTTTTTTTTTTTTTTCTTTTTTTTTTTTAAATTTTGTAATAAAATACTGGCGTTTTTAACATCAAGGAAGGGTCTGGTCATTATATAATAATGTTATGGTAAAAAATCCATATAATCTATGTTATCTTAATAAAGTTAATTCCGTTTTTTTACCACAAAAAACAAACCGCTAATCCGAATTTGCTAAAAACTTTATTCGGTCGTTATTTTTTGATTACGCATCTAATGAAATTAGTCCGGAGTTAATATCATCATTTGTTTTCGAGATATGCGAGACGATAAAAAATTCGCGAACGAACGAACTAACGAACGCACATACAGACAACACGCTTAAAACGATGGATTCGGATTCTAGTGACCTTGAAACGTGGAGATATGTCAAAATTAGCGATTCGTAAAATCGGACCCATTACAATAATTTCCTATGGGAAGTTAATAAATTTAGTTTAACCTAATTAAAAATTTAATTTTGTTTTTATTATTTTATTACTGATGCATATTGGAAGAGAACTGCCTAATTTTTAATTACTAAAGATATAATTAGGCTATTTTTTATTTCAGTACATTTTATTTACAACTTAACTGAAAAAATTTAATTAAAGATTGTTCAGAACACAGTTTAATATGTAATGTTTTTTATTTGTTTTAAACA
Source organism: Brachynemurus nebulosus (assembly GCA_035578155.1). Classification (NCBI taxonomy): domain Eukaryota; kingdom Metazoa; phylum Arthropoda; class Insecta; order Neuroptera; family Myrmeleontidae; genus Brachynemurus; species Brachynemurus nebulosus. The sequence continues at coordinate 54,676,237 of JAPWDM010000005.1, read as the reverse complement.
TAGTTTAAAACATCGTTTAAAACACTTTAATTTCAAACATGTTTTATTTAGATTGTGTTTTAAACAGTGTTTAAAACATGTGATTTAAAACACTTTGTTTTAAACATGCCAACCCTGCTTCTATGTGAGGTGATATACAAGATCAAATCATACACTAAATGCATATCATGATTTTTCAAAAAATTTTGAAAAAAAATCTGGTCCGTAATGGGTTAATAATTTATGTACAATTATTCCCTTTCATTTTCCCTATTACATACGACGATTCAAAGCAATTCATCAAAAATCGACCACGCGGTGTCAAGATTCTTATTATAGGGACTCTACTGTATGTATTTGTTAGTACAAAGAATACAGAAATAGAATTCCTACCTTTATACTAGCAAGACCACTGTGGCTAAAAGATGACGTAAAATTTCTCTCCCCCACTAAACGTACCACATGCTACTACATAAATCTCTTATCTATTTATACGGATCTACGCTTGTACATATATGTGTCATACGTCACACTCAATCTTGAGTAGGTGGGGCACGCATTGTGGACGTACATATAATATGTACGTATTGGATCACTGTTGGCAAGTGGTTGATAACAATGATAAACAATCAATGTTCCCGCCACTACAGCTGGTGCACGACTAGTTAAGAGCTTGTATACAGTGCACATAACTGCACATTACGAACCACACAATTTTGATTTTAGTCTGCTCCTAGTGTTCTAAGTGTTACTACATTTTATAACCTAGAAAGTGTCGGTGGGCATTGAACATTTCTTAATTTGTATGTGATTTTTGTTGTAATTTGAAACTAGTTCTTAATAGATATTTTAACAAAATAAATATAATAATATAACGGTGTTAAATACAGAAAAATATGGTTTGAGAAATATAGTACATTTTGTTCTAATTATTGCTAACACCTTAAATTGACAGAGTAAACTTCTATAAAACTTTACATTTTAACTTTTCTTAATTGTATGTAGATACAGTATTTTTCATAAAATTGGATGGCTTTACCTACTTCAAAATGATCTTCACAATAAAAATCAATGGAATTGACACTATTTCGTTTGAGTTTTACCAGCAAGTGTCAGCCACTTTTCCGCAAATTTGTATCTTTCAGAACACATTTATTAATAGTTTATTCGGAATTTTTAGGGCTGTGTTTGTACATTATGCCATTATATCTCATTTGTACACCAATTTTTATGAATAAATAAATAAATTCTAAAAACACAAATTTAATGTCACAAGTAAAACAACTTCCAACTCAATGTTTACTAGCCAATGACGTCACGTGACAGAAAGACTTTTTTTGAGGTCTTTTTTAAAACTGGAATTTTATCGCTGATTTTATTAAAAATATTACTTCTTATTGATCTCATAATATATATTATGAGCTTAGTAAGAAGTAATAAACAAAGATGATTTTAAAAAAAAATAGTCAAATACCCCATTGTTCTTAATACCTCAAATACAACGGAAACAAAACTGGGAGAATATTAATTTTTTATAAAATCGTCGAACAACCAACTTTCTTTTTTGGACCATTTGATATAGACCAACCCATTATAATTTTTGCCCGGGCAGAGGCCCCAGTTTGCCCCCCGCCTCCGATCCGTGGCTGGTCGACAGTTCTTCGAGTTAAATTGCTTTTAGACAAGCAATTTGAGTTGCAGAAAACACAAATTTATTCAGAAAAAATATATAACTCACTTGTAATACAATAAGACAATTTAACGAATAAAATAAATAAATTAGTATACCTAATTCATATTATTATTTAATATATTGGTACCATGGTTCTGAAATCAGTTAAATTTACCAATACAAATTTTTGTTTCGTTTTTATCGTGTTTACCTGCAATAAAATGATTAATGAAATGTTTTGTACCATTTTTTTCGCTGTAAAAATTTGTCCTAAATTTTTTCCCATGGCAAAAGTGAAAAAACTACAATATTCTTATCGGACTTGATACACATATGAGTTAAATTGTCTAATTGTCTACACAGTTGTATTAAATTCCGCGTGTATTATACGAATTTTATTTTTAAGTAATCTATTTATTTTTTAATTATAAAGGTACTTCGGTATACATCCTTTTTATAATACATCCAATTCGGAATACGTACTGTTTGGTCAAAACAATTTTGCTCGGTACACAGCTTAATTCAGTTATACCCGCCTTCTGTGAATAATTAGCACTGTAATATTTAGTTGGTATATGTACAGCTCTTTCGGTGTGCTAGACCAGACTAGACCTTCGTAGTGCGACAGTCTAAAATATTGTTTTTCTTCTGATCTTAATTTTTTTGTAAAATTTTATTATTTTTGTTAATCATGAATCGTAAAAAGACAAAACAAAAGCAACAGAAAAATAAAAAACTAATTTAAATTATTTTACAACCCCATTATGAGAAAGGCTGGTTTGGTGTACGTCGTATTCGGTGTAAGTCCAAATATCTGTACTGAAGTACTGAATAAGGTCGAATACTGAGGCGGCACTGTATTTGAAATTGATCATGCAAAAAATACTATACAATACATGCGAATCGGTAAATGCTTAAATATAGATCTCGAAAACTGAAAAAACTCGACTCTTGAGTCGAATAACATTTTCTAGATTAGTAAAGACAATTTACCGACTTTATATCATCAGTGCCGGATTTAACATTTTGGTTCCCTAAGTTTTTGTAGTGAATCTGCCTCCTAGCTTTTCTCAATTTGTCTGTTGATATTCACTTACTATTTCTTCGGCGCCTTTCATAATAAAAATGATATGAAGGAAAACAAGAAAAGTTTTTTTTGGTAACCTTGAATGTTGGTTTAATAATAAAAGAAACAATATTACACCTCTAGGTAACAAAATCACTGAGAAAAAAGTTATTGAAAGTTATCGTTTTTCTGGTCGAAAAATACGAACTCTTCCCATAAGGCGGACTAGGCGCACGCCCGGAGGGGGAAATTTTCGGGGAAAAATATAATTTCTTTTTCTTTTTTTACTCGTGACTAATTTCTTGGTAGGAAAATAAAAAACGAGAGTTGTTTTTTTTGATAGGAAAAAGGAAAAAGGGGGAAGTTATTAAGAGATTTTTAAAAAATTTTTGTTTTAGGAAATTGCAGGGGCGGCATTTTTTATAGTGCCTCGGGCGGCACTTAGGATAAATCCCTGCTCTCCCTTACTGATCATAAATACTATAAGTTCTGTGCAAGCATATATAATTTTTAATAAAGTCTAATAACCAAAATAGTTCGAATTATGAAAAAAAAGTAATCTCTTTTTATGGTGCCCCCTCTGTGATGATGCCCTAGGTCGATGCCTAATGTCCCTTATTATAAATACAACGCTATATATCATAAAATACTATTAAGAAGTATAATTTCTATAAAAAATTATAATACATAACAAACAACGCTCAACAAAATTTCAAAGGTCGTATGTTATTGGTAAAGTTAATTTGAAGGTACTAGAAATTTACCTTTTGGTTTTCAACAAAGCATTAGTATTTAAATTACAACTATTATTCAATGAATATAAATATATAATATTGTGATAAACTTTAACAATTTACATATTATGATACTATTTTAAAATTAAATACATCGAAAAATAAGCTCTTATGGGGTTACTGGATACGTACTATTCTTCCTGCGTGTAAAGTAAAACTGATAAGTGAGTGAATATTGATCTTACCCAAAAAATATACAATTCTGCTCATTCACCGTTAAAACAAATCTAAAACTTACCGAAATAAAATGATCTACATTGGTAAGTAAGATACGAATATAAGTATGTAATTAAATTTACTAAAAACGCTAAAAACTATTTTAAAAAAATAAATAAATAAATAAAAATAAAAAAAATAAAAAATTTAAAAAAATAAACTATACTAACCTGTTACTTATAAAATAGAAGAGTTTTTCTGTTAAATAGGAAAGTTGATGACTGTAGTTTTAGACTTCTAAGTTATGTAGATATAGAAAATATAGTACTGTTGTTACATTCAAAATTTAATGAAAGCACTGAATTTCATTTTTGTTTAAACATTTTTTTTTATATATGTATCTATATAGTTTTATACACACCAATTTAGACAACCCACTAGTAAAAAAACCTTTATTTTTACACCCTTTAACTAGTTACCACAAATACACCCACTTATTCATTTTTAATTTAATTAACTTAACAGTTATTCTGGCCATTTTTCTTAAGTATTTATAACATATTAACTAAAAAACTCTAAATATTTGTGTACTAATTAAGTTAGTGATGATTAACTAATTTTTAAATTCGACGAATTAACAAATTTAACTATAACAAATAGTAACACTAGGAGATATGATCAAAATCTGTAATTCAGTAATATTCAGCTTTTTTATCCAGAGTCATGAAAAACCGATATACGTTAAATGTGTGAATTTTCCAGCACGACTGAATATATTATAGAATTGCTGCAGTACCCGTATCATGTTTTCTTTCTATCTCTGTTATGAAAAGCTAACAGGCAACAGCGTGAATGGCAAGCGCAATATTCCACTTTTCATTTCGTCTACTTCGTATGTTCTGCGTTCGTTAAATATCGAACAGTTGACTTAGCAATATATACATAGGGTGTTTTTTTTTTTTAATTTTATTTTTATATTTACCATTGGAATCCAAAAAACTATAGTGAGATAGAGAGTCAGTTAATAGGGAAAATTTTTTATTTGTGTAGAATTTAAATTAATGCTTATTTCATTTTAAAGAATAATTCCTAGGCTATTAAATATTTTCGTAATTCTTTATTTTATATTTACTTGACAGAAAAAATGTAAAACCAAAAATCATTAATTTACCAAAAAATGAGACTTCTCTTTAGAAAGGGTTTTTGTGAAACCGATAAAAGCAAACAAAATGTGATTTTATAGAACTGAAGATATGAGTGGATGAAGGTGTTAGCTACCATTGTTCAAAAATTCATTTCTTTTAAAATTTTGAAATATCCTATGCTGAATATCATATATGATAAAATTTGGTTTCATTAGGTTCAATAGTTTTGTAGAAATGCAGTAATTAACACATACCATTGCATGGGAAGTATATGTAAATAAAAACTTTCAAACGCTTCTATTGTAAAATTATTAAAAAATGTGCATAACACCTTCATCCACTCATATGTTCGATTATTCTACATATATCAGATGTACAAAAAAAAAAAAATCTCGAAACTGCATTTTTTAAACATAGCGAAACGGAAACATCAATAATTTGATCAGTGTCTGGAACAAAACCAATATTTTTTTCAGGCCTGTGAAGTTGCCCCCCCCGCATTCCAGCACTAACGATGAAAATTTTATAGTCGTTAGTGCTACGTTAGTGATGCTTAGTGCTCAAATTTTAACGTTAGTTCTCTGTCGGTTCAGATTTTATAGCATAAAATTTGCGCGGGGGGGGGGGGGAACTTCCGTGAAGTTGCCCCCCCCACATGAACTATAACGATAAAAATGATATCGTTGGTTAGGGCTACGTTAGTGCTGGTTAGTGCTCGCGTTGTAGCGCTAATGCTCAAATCGTTCAGATATTAGGGGCGAAAATGTTTTAAACACACAATTCAACAAATACTTTTGCGCGGTAAATTTAATATTAATTGTTTTAGCGCGAAAAATTTAAATTAATACACTTTCAACTTTCTAAAGTTAGACAGGATTTTAAACGATTTTTAATGAGCTGCGTCTGTGCGTTACTCTAAATTGACAAAAATACTTATTTTTCACGCGGAAACAATACAAGTTGTCTCCCTGTAAATCTTTGTATCATTTATCATTTTTTCAGCTTTTAGCAACAATAATTGTATAAATAATATTTAGTCAGATTATTTTTGTTAATATTAAAGAAAATTAGTAATAATGAGTCACATAATATAATACTGATGCACGAAGATACCAATACAAGAATTATTGCTTTATCACCATTAGCAATGTCAAAAAATGGTTTTAAAATTTAAAATTCGATTTACTCAGTTTCTATAAAAACTCACCTTTATCGTTTTTAGCGCCGACTCCTCATATACTAAACTCAAATAAATCGGCTCAGTAATTTCGTCAAAAAAATTTTTTTTTGAAAGTCTTTAAGAGTCTGGAAAACACGTTAAAAAGGGGATTTTTCAAATCGAATAAATTTTTTAATGTAGTTTTTGTCGCGGCAATTTGGGGAGATCAAATTCCATTAACTTTCTTATTTTCGGAGGTAATCTAGAAGTCAATACCGATGAATATTCCTAAAGGCCTAGAAGACATGTGAAAAAAGAAATTTTTCAAATCGATGTTGTTCCACCACTTTTCGGCTTATTTATTGGACTCTAATACACTCTAAAAATTTTTTTTATTATCTGCGTTATATTCATTAAAAAATGCCCCCATAAAAACTTCTTTTCTAACGTTGTTTATTGTTTATGATGCTTTCCGTCAACAAATTACATATCAAAAATATTCAAAAACTTGATGCAGTAACAGAAAAAAAAAATGAAATCGATGAGAAATCGCAAATATTTAAGCTAGTTCAAATGCAAAATTTTTCTCAGTTAACTAAAGAAGGTTTCAAAGTGATGTAACGCCTTAACGAGTAGTATTTTTTTAAACTAATTAGTCGTAACATCGAACACAAAAAAAATTGTTAAGATTATTACTTAATATTAACTGTTGGACTATTAATTGTTTTTAGTATAATAAAATAATAAAATAATTCAAATTACGTTTTATTAAACTTAAACTTTTATTTCCTAATTTTAAACTCAAAATTTTCGAGTCTCATTTTTAATCTTTCTAATGTCCAATAATACTACAAAAAGAAGATTTTTAAAAATATCATTAGCGGACTTGTTTCCTCGATCTAAGAATTAATCCTCTCCCCCACATGAAAATTTATGAGCACCACCTGTAACGAACAAATAACAAAGAAAATTATAACAATTTAAACAGAATTATTTAAATATATATATATATATATATATATATATATATATATATATATATATATATATATATATATATATATATATATATATTATATATATATGTAATTATGTATATAAATTTTAGTGAATATCATTTTCGTATTCTAGGGGCCTAAAAACATATTTCTGTATAGTCTCGACCTCAGATTGCGTCATGGTCTCTGTAACATTGGAGTTTTAATAAGCATGAACAATTAATAGTACTGTATTTTCTTTATAGTCAACATGAAAGATACTTATTACGCTGAATTCATAGAAAAATTTCCTAAAAATAATTTAAATAAATCATATCCCTAGTCTTATATCCTTTAAAGTGATCAGAATTTTGGTAATATTTAATTGCCATGATACACAAAATTCACGGCAATATTGATAATATTGATAATAATTATAGTTAAATACTAAGAATTTTTCCAGTAGTTTTAAAGGACAGGGGTCATTTATTTAAATTATTCTTAAGAAATTTTTAAAAGGAATAAGAGTTCTGCATATCTTTACTACAAATTAGAAAGAAAATAAAGTGCTGACAATTGTTCATGCTTATTAGAAGTTCCGTGTAACAGAGACGTGTTTTTATTATGACACAATTAAATTTGTTTATTAAAAGACCAATATTTACAGCACTATTATGATAAAAACTGTGATTTGATAAAAAAGCAGATTTCAAAGATTGGAATAATTTTTATTTTGCTATAATTTACAAGACAATTTTAAAAGTTTACAAACAAAACAATTGGGAAAGCAGATTTTTGGGTTTTATTTTCAATGATTGTGATATATAGCTATCGGGGTATGTTAACTAAACCTAATTTTGAAATGACGCCAAAACTTTATGACGAAATTACCAGTACTTTTTAAATTATTACTAGGTATTTTTCATAATTCGCAGTTTTGAAATTTTCGGGTCCCGCCAACTAGCAAGCGGGGGAATAAAATCAATAATAAAAAAGTTTCCCCTATGGTGCGAACTTTATGAAAGACACGGTAATATATATATATATATATATATATATATATATATATATATATATATATATATATATATATATATATATATATATTTATATATATATATATATATATATATATATATATATATATATATATTATATATATATCTATTATATATATATACATATATATATATATATATATATATATATATATATATATATATATATATATATAATATATACAGTGTCATTCACGAAGGTGGCAACATATTATGGAAAACATTTCTATACTAAGTTTCTCAGAAAATTTTATTCTTACTAAAAGTTGGTGCATGTTCTTAAATTAAAAATGCACCCATTAAAATTTGAACAAACTCTATTGTATACAGGGTGGACTTAAGAATGTGAAATTGGCGTAAGAGTCAAGTACCCTAATTATTGAAACTTGACAAAAATTTTACTGGGAAAAGTTGTTTAGAATTAAAAATTAATGTAAAATACAGAATCATAGCCAACTACAACTAATAAAAAATTTTCCTATATTCTTTCGTTTTTTCCGTATCACCCAGTACATTATGAAAACGGACGTACTTAAACGACTACTATTTATGTAGTACTGCAAGACTACACTCTTAATTTTTAAGTTCAACTATCTACTAACTTGAAATTTAAGTTTATTAATATATTTTTAGTTTTATCTACATTTTACCCCACTGCTTTATCTCCCTTATAATTGAGTTTTGGAAAAAAGTGTAGATGAAAAGGTACCATTATTTTTGAACATACTATCAGCTCCAGCAATTACGGTACATAATTCTGGACCATCCTGTATATATATATATATATATATATATATATATATATATATATATATATATATATATATATATAACTCAATATATAACTCAAATGTTATATCTAAACTATAGATTTAAAGGCAGTTTTTTTTAAAATATTAGTCACTAATTTTTTGATAGGAAAAGGTAAAAGTGGGAAAGTTAATAAGAAATTTTTTTAAAATTTTTGTCAGGGGCGGAATTTTTTACAGTGCGCCGGTCGGTAAATTCAACCCCGTTTAAACGATATAAACGATCAAAAAATTGATCAAGTAAGAGTTCTGGTTACTGCTGGCGTCAATCAATTGATATTCCCTAAGTGCGAGATGGCAGTATAAAGTAGCGGGAACCACTAAAGTGGGAATCGGCATACACCTCCATGGTTATTACTAGTATTACAGATACAAAAGTACATTAAGAAAGAAATAAACAATTTAAATAATTTTTTTTAAACAATTTATTTGGGAATAATGATAACGATTTATAATATTATTTTAACGAATGATTTGGGAATAACCAAAATAGACAAAATAAGCATACGGCAAAATAACCCGAGACAAAATAACCGAGCGATAAAATAACTGACTGACAAAATAACCACGGTTCATTCTATGTTCTTTAGAGTTAGGATACGTGTGGACATGATAAGATTAGGATTTTTTTGCTCTGCATAAATTAAATAAAAAATTAAATTTCAAATACACAAAAAATTAGATGGACAAGAGAATATGGTAGGAAAAATGTGTGATACCTTTGAGTTTACGATATGTGCGGATGTGATATGATTATAATTTTTTTTTGTTTTTGTTTACAATGTGCTAAAAATTAGATACAAGCAGGGATGTAGAAGAAAAAGAGATATGATAATTTTGAGGAGTCCAAATTGTAAATATTGTATTTTCCGGCGTATAACGCGCACCCCAACTTTGATAAGAAAATAATGAATCAAAAACCTAAAATAATAAAATTTTAATACATAAACTTTTATTAACTTGTATGGAATAATTTGAAAAGAAAGCAATAAATTATTAAATTCTGATACTTCTGAAATAAGTAGTACTCTCCCGTCTTTCTTTCACTTATTTCTATTAAGAATTTTTTTTACTTCTAAATACATAGAAAATAGATTTAATAGGTACTTAATAAAATAATAAATAAATAAATTCTAAAGTTATTTTGTCTGCGGTTATTTTGTCGCGAAGCCAAATTCAAAATATTCGTCTATTATGGAATTTAATTACATAAATTTATTACATAAAAGTACTTTACTGATTACCTGGCAGATGACATTTATCACAACAGTTGCAGTTCGAACGAGCTTCAATGAATATTCCATGACAAGCCTCCTTTCCCATATAGGCGCAACGCACTGTCTCACATTTTTTCAGACAATCTTAAAATAAAATTAAATTAAATTAACATACATAGTAAAATTATTCTTTGTAAGTATTAATAGACCCTAATTTATTAATTTAATTAAAACTAAGAGGTGACCGCAAAAATGTGGAACTCATAAAGGTCTAAACTTTTAGAATAGATAGTGCTCTTCTTAGTGAATGGAACTACTCGTTTACGTTGCCTTAAAAAAACTTAATTCAGTGGCCTAAAGAGACCTATTTTCGGTCCTGAATTCATGTGGTTACTCATCAAGTTAAAGTATTTAATTAGTACCAAATTATACTACTAAAGCTTATTTATTATACTAATAAAAGAGAGTAGATTTTCACCTGTCACATTGATCGCAATGACCACAGAATAATTCAGAAACCAACTTGCTATCTCTGTACTAGTGATACCAGTATAAACAAAAAAAAATCCCTTACACTTCCCCCCCCCCCACTGTTTCTAGTGGTGTGAGTTTAATATTAGAATCTGTGTGAATGGTCACACACACACAACTACATAACACGTACATACGGACAGAGACCTATACAGCGTAACTAATAATTATTTTAACAATACATAACAGTTATCGTGCATTCGGTGATCGATTGAATGCCTTAAGCGGTATCTGACACACTCTGACACACTGCTATCCCCAGTTTTTTATACATATGCTTAAGGCTTGGCAATTACCAACAATCTAATTTTAAGGTACGCAATTAACAGCTTAATTCATAACCTGAAAGTCTCACCCTTTATAAAATGAGCTTCACTTTTTGCACTTGTCTCTTCGTCTATTATAAAGCTGTACAAGGTACTTAATATTTACATTAATATACCTTACACTTTGGAATTACTTATAATATTTGGAAGCTGATCACTTATCTGAAATTCTACTTGTTTGGGGACCACTTTCTATACTAACCCCTATTCATAAACATAAAAACGTTTCCGACTTTGATGAAACTTGACATACTTTTAGAAGGGCATAGGTCACTTGCATACCGTGGTCAAGAAATATTAAGGTAGTCCTAATTTCATGGGTCACTTGCACGCGGGTTTCTCGAAAGGTATAGGGCAATCAGAAATTAATAGTATAGGGAAAGAAAATATGTTCGTCTGTTAGTCATTATCGTCATATTATATTTATATTATATTACCTTCATATAAAAAATTTAAAATGCATCAAATTTTAATAAAAATCATTTATTTTTTGCATTTTACAAAATCAAATCTATTCATAACTTTATTTTTATATAAATAAATCAAATTACTGTTCCTATACGGTTTTACAGTATCGTTATTTTTAAAGTAAACATAGGAATTGTTGATTGGGAATTTCGACAAATTTTGTAAAGTTGCAATTAAGTTGAAAAGGTACCGAATCTAAAATAAATAAGTAATGTGGAATCGATCTATATAGGTAAGTGGAGGCTTGAGCCTAACTTATAGTTCAAGATTTCAACCGGTTAGAGGTCATTGACACTGTAAGACGTCAAGTGGAACCTAATTAATTGCGATACCACGCTGTGCCATGTCAACAATTCCATATAAAATGTATTAGTTGTCAATATAGTGTATCAGTTGATCATTTCATCATAATTCTTCATGACCGCCATTGTGTTAAAATCAATGATATTTATGTTATGAATTTTCAGATCTTATAAACCTAGAATTTCATTGTTATATAATTCTTGAAATTTTATTATTATATAATCCTTTGTTCTGTCTGAAAGTTTGGTGATATTATTATGTTTGAAATTTAATATCATGGTGAAGTTTTAGACATATTCGTTATTAAGATACCACAAAAACCTTGACGTTTTGCAAACAGTTACAGTATAGTACATATAAGACTAAGGTTTTCAAAAATGTTTAATTTTTAGTTATTAAAAGTTGAACTGTTGGCTATTTAAACCAGAGACATGGTTTAAAATGGACAAAATTTGAATAGATTCAACCATAAAACTTCTTATCCAAAAGTGAACCATTTCTAAGATTTTTTTCCAAAGGATCTGAAATATTAACTAAATGAATTATTTTAAAAAAACTGGTTGTTACCATAAAAAAAAAAAGAAAAACATAAATGATACTCATAAGACGTAAATTATTAACGCACATTTTGACACTGTGCTCCAAAACATTTAAAAACTTATGAAACTACAAAAATGAGAGTTTAAAAAAGAATGTCACTACAAATTTTTCAATGCATATTATTTTAAAAACATCTGCGTTTTATTAGCTTTCAAATGAGGTATAAAAATTTCAAATCGGCTAAGGATTAACAAAAATACGACTAAAACAATAAGAACAGGTAGAAATACACCTATCGCAGCATCTTACATAACACGGCGAATTTCTGTTTATAAAAATCCGTTTTTCTGTGATTTTTCACCCTTTTAAGTGATTTTTCCTTCTCTGTCCAATGTTGTAAATAAATGTGACAAAAATTTTTTAACTTGGGGAAATTTTGGCAAAAAAATAATTTTTTTATTGGTCACGAAAAATGGCCAGTAAAACCATGTTCCTGACATCCGACATGGCTGGCTAAAGAAACTTATCCAACGGCGTGGAACTTCCAATATTTTCGCCGAATTTCGTAAGAATAGGACATTTCGTTCGAGATTTACCGAGCGAACACATATACTCGTATAATTACATATATTGTTACGTTCTGTACGTAAAATTATTTATTAAAATGTATTGAATTCAAAAAATAAGTAAATAAAAAATTTTGGTACGCCACTGTACACTTAATTCTTTTGTGCATATGAAGATTAGTTGAAAATAAACATAGGTATTATTTTCTTAAAATAAACCAGTTCATTAGATGTCACTTTCACTTTGTTAGCGTAAAAACTAGGCTATAAATTTGTGGAGTAATTTAACTTCATTCTTTTCTATTTTGATCTTCGTTACGATGCATTGGAGCTGCAATCAGCTGCGTAAGAACTTTAATAAATTGTTCCATTCATTGTTCGCTGATTTTTAACAAATAAAGATATTATTATTACTTAAACCATTCTATGTTTCCGACATTGACGTCTAGATGTCACTCTATGTGTCATATTACTCGTATTACACGTCTGCTTGTATATCGGTTCCGAACTCCTAGTGTCATTAATATTCCTTTGTTTGGATATAGATGTCGACATTTTGTAAAAGAAAAACAGCATTCTTTTATTACGGATGTGATATTTTCTCGCACTTTACACGCCTTCTCATAAGGGAAAAAATAGAGGTTATTGTTTTCTTATAAATTTCCAATACTAAGCAAATAGACAAATGTGTACACAATATTTGTACTGAATATAAAATATATAACATTATTAGTTTTAATACTAGAGCTACTACGACTAAAGTTTGTGTTACGGACGTGACAAAAAGTACGTACGTCCGTAACACGTGTTTAGCCCTAATTTCACTAAACTTGCAGCACTACTAAACTCACGCGGAAAACTGTACGTGGGATTGGAATGACGTTACTCAGGAATCTTTCAATTCACTCAAATAGCGCCATTTATCTCTACCCATATTTAGCTGTCCTGATCCATACCTCCCTTACACTATACATTGTGATACCTCTCAGTTTTCCGTTGGCAGTTGCTTGGTACAACAAACTCAGAATGGTACAGAAAAAGTCATAGCCTATGCGTCCAGTGCCTTATCTAAGAACGAAATAAACTTCTCCGTCACTGAGAAGGGATTTTTTGCCATCTTATGGGCAATTAATAAATTCCGCAGCTGTGTTGAAGCTACTCGTTTCACCGTGGTTACGAACCACTTCGCTTTGAAATGGTTTCATAATTTAAAGAACCCTTCTGGTCGCCTTGCACGTTGGAGTTTGCAGTTACAATCCTATGATTTTGATATTGTACATCGAAAAGGCTCCTCACACACCTTACCTGATGGTTTGTCCCGTATCCCAACTGATATAAACTTGATTGAGGTTACTGACAATCACGTTGATCGCCGGTATCGGAAAATGCTAACTAATATCAAATGATTTCCCGATAGTTATTCCCACTGGAAGGCAATGGATGATGATTTGTATAAATTTTGTAGTCCGGTAAATCCACTCAATATAGACGAAGATCCGTGGAAATTAGTGCTACCTACTTCGGTTGTTACAAAAATTTTTGTCGTTTATCACAAACTTATTACTGGGATGAATGCGTACCGATATACTTCGATATTGCCGCTCATATTCAATCTATGCCCGACATAAAGTAGAATATATGGGTAAAAGAACCATAAGCAAACCTTGATCATTTTATGCACCGAACTTGGGGATTCATATCCTATGTCGACTAACAGACATCGCTTTATTTTGGTCATTTCAGATTTATTTACGAAATTTACGCTGATCTATCCACTCCATGAAGCAAATTCGAAAAACATTCTTAATATCTTCGATAAAGTGTTTCTCACCTTCGGTTTTTGCGACCTACTTGTATGTGACGATGGTACACAATACGTGAGCAGTGTGGCAGTGGCAATATTAATGGAACTTGCTTTCGAAATCGGCGCCTAGAGTAAATTCTGCCATCTAGTGGCAGTTTAATGAAACACCAGCGATATTATTACCACTAAAGTAGCGAGCCACCTCAAGCGGGAGTTTTAAATTACCAAAACTTTAAAAATAGTCTACATAATTTCCATTTTTCCAGTAACATGTCCAATGAATGCCACGTCCGGCGGAATCATCTAAATTTAAAATACCGCATTCATTATACCACGGGCCACGTTTGGGTAAATTGTCACGCATAAATACACCCCGAAAATGGGGTAAAAACTTTGCATATTTACACAAATCTCTATCTGTTAGTGCCCCGCTCGGGCAATTTCAATATAATTTTTTTGGATAGACCCAACCCCTTGTCTCTATGGATGTTTGTATAAACCGCGGCCATTACGCACAGCAATTGCCTCCATCGTTCGATTATGATGTTCACTTTCACTCAATTATTTTTGTGCAGTCTTAGCATCGTTAATTGTTTTCGCAACTCCCAATGCACCACCAGCCAAGGCACCAGTTGCTGAAAGTGTTACAAAATTTGTAAAAGCGGTAGTACACCACCCGTTTTAGGTATTGGAATAATGCGTGGTGTTTTTATTTTATTATTTTTAGCCGCAGACTTGGCCGCCTTTAAGGCAAGCTTTACTGCATTATTAAATGGTTCGCGTTTTAATTTTTTTACTATACCACGCACGCTTCTTCGTACTTGACCAAGTGTGGCTTTCCTTTTCAAACCCATACCAAGCTTCTGAAATATGCCTTTAAGTGGCCCTAAATTCAAAATAATTTTATAAGTTCTAGAAAATGAAAAATAAAAGCACTGTTTGAGGTCTACTTATTCATAAAATCAAAATTATCATCAAAATATTGTCATAGACATCGGCCTTTCAACAGAAAAATTTAGTTTTGGGCTAAAAAAACACGTCTCTGTAACATTGGATTTTTAATAAGCATGAACAATTATTATTGCTGTATTTTCTTTATAGTTAGTAGCAAAGGTATTACGCTAATTATAATTACGCTAATTTCATAGAGAATTTTCCTAAGAATAATTCAAATAAATGATATCCCAGACTTTTAAAATTACTAGAATTTTTGGTAATATCTAAGATTTTATTAATAATATTTACACAAAATTCACAGCAATATTGATGATATTAATAATAATAATTGGTTAAATATTATGAAAGTTTCTAGCAGTTTTAAAGGACTGTGGTTATTTATTTGAATTACTCTAAGATATTCTTATATGAAATTAGCGTACTGCTTATCTTTACTGCAAATTACAACGAAAATAAAGTGATGGTAATTTTTCATGCTTATTAGAACCCCAATGTTACAGAGACGTGTTTTTTTATGACAAAAATAATTTTTTTTGAAAGACTAATATCTGCGGCAATATTTTGATAATAACTGTGATTTTATAAATAAGCAGACTCCAAAGATTGGTATAGTTTTTATTTAGCTAGAATTAATAAAACAGTTTTAAATTTAGGGTCACTTAAAGTCGTATTTTGAAAAAAAAATTTTTGGACTTTAATTCTTCAGACTGTGTTATTTAGCTGCCGGGGATATGTTAAATAAACGTAATTTTAGTAGGATGCCAAAATTTCATGGCAAAATGATCAGTACTTTTCAAATTACTACCATTTTTTATAATTAGTAATTTTGAAATTTCCGGTCTCCCGCCAAATAAAAAACAAGGCATGTGTTTAGCTACTTTTTCATTTCAACCTATGCATCAGCTAACCACACTTAAATATTTGTCTAAAAATCAATAATAAAAAGTTTCCCATATGGTGCGAACTTTAGGAAAGGCACTATATATATATATATATATATATATATAATATATATATATATATATATATATATATATATATATATATATATATATATATATAAATATATATATATATATATATATATATATATATATATATATATATATATATATATATATATTTAATCGAAATTTTTAATCCAGCGCTTGATTTTCCAAAAAGCCACCAAAAGCTTCTTTCTTCTTGATTTTTTGAATTCATGTAGAGTATGCAAAAAAATTTTTTTCTGAAAAAACAATGACAAATCCTTGTAGAAAATTTATTCGAGTTTTTAAAACACACCTTCAATTTTCTCTGTGATTATTGGTTGCTAAGATATCGATGGTCAAAGGCGAAACGATCCTTTTCCATTCAAAGTCCGATATCGCAGCGAGAAGTGATCGTATAAAGTCTAAAAAAAAGCAAATTAAAGCCGAATGAACAAGTTATCCGGTCCATATGGTGATTAAGTAGGAAAATTTTTTCCAAATCCGCGGACCAAAAAAAGAAACCGAAAATTTTTTTTTCAGTTTATTTATTAGGGTTGAGCGATAAACGTTGCTTTCAAAATTTCGTTATCGCAAGATCTGAAAACTATAAACTTTCAGCTTTATACTGGTTTGCTTACGACTCCGATACGACCATTTTAGATGAAGATACAGCCCTTCGAAAAATCGCTAAAAATTTGGAATTTTTTTTGATCCTTTAATTTTTTCCGTTAGTATATATATATATATATATATATATATATATATATATATATATATATATATATATATATATATATATATTAGGGTGGTCCTTATTTTTGAAGTTTCGAAATGTTGCTGTCTGGCCCTCTTATGTTGTTCTAAAACGTATAAAAGTAATTTGTGTAAAATTTCAGGCAAATCAGATGATATTTAGAGGTCGCTCAAGTAAAATGAAATTTCAATTTAAACTTAGTTCTATTTTACAGTGCTGACGCGTGAAAATATTGTCTGGGGAGACACAGTGCCATATTTATCTGTTTTTATTTCGTGATATCTACTTAGTGTTTTTTTAGCCTTTTTATTAACATTTTTTACTGAAACCACGTCACTTGATAAAACACTCAGATTTAGAACTAAAAACTAAAATTTTTACCTAACTGTTTGTAATTTTGTTGACTCCATGATACCAGAAAATTCTTTTTGTTATAATGTTAATTAGTTAAACTCAATTCTTTATTCTTATGCTATTTAAGATTTTAAAGCAAGGTTCTCGGTTCTAAACTTAAGCGATGAAATAATCCAGTATCTAAATTTTAGACATCAAAATTACAATTAGTAAAAACAAGTTGAGTTAAAGTAATTGTAAATCAAAAATTTAAAAATACCCCTGCCGCAGCATCTGCATAACATAGCGAATTTCCAAATCTTGGGCACTGACGGATCTCTCATCTAAGACCTGTACCTATTTAAAATAGTTTAGCTTTCTAAGAGTAAAAGAATTTTTAAAATCGGCTGGGTAATTAGTTTTTGTATTTTTGGGGACCCAAGAACCCGAACGAATTTTGTGCAGCATAGTTGTATCCATCTAAAATAATTTAGTTCTCTAGCAGTGAGAAATTTTTTAGCATCGCATCGGTTTGATAGCTTATTACTGGCGTTTTCGGATCTGCAAGATCCCGGTGGACCTCATTAAAAAATCAGCTTGACCGTATATTCTAGGCGGACTTTATGTAATATATATATATATATATATATATATATATATATATATATATATATATATATATATATATATATATATATATATATATATATATATTCAAAACCCGTTGTGTAGCATTCTACGCCGCATTTGCATCCGCAGGACAGTTGTGGATCTCAGATAACACAACCTGTACCTATCTAAAATAGTTTACCTCGGTAATAGTAAAAAAGTTTCAAAATCGGTCAGTTATTTTATTTTTGACACTTTTAGGTCCTACTGACACTGTCAGACCTTACATAACGTAATCTATATGTATCTAAAATAGCTTAGCTCCCCAACAGTGAAAAAATTTTCAAAATATGTCGGTTAGTTTATTTTTGACACTTTTGGATCCGATGGACCCTGGCAGACTTTACATAACGTAATCTATATTTATCTAAAATAGTTTAGCTCTGTAACAGTGAAAAAATTTTCAAAATCGGTCGGTTAGTTTATTTTTACCACTTTTGGGTCCCATGGACCCTGTCGGACCCTAAATAACGTAATGTATGTCTATCTAAAATAGCTTAGTTCCCCAACAGTGAAAAAATTTTCAAAATCGGTCGGTTAGTTTATTTTTGACACTTTTGGATCCCATGGACCCTGGCAGACCTTACATAACGTAATCTATATTTATCTAAAATAGTTTAGCTCTGTAACAGTGAAAAAATTTTCAAAATCGGTCGGTTAGTTTATTTTTGACACTTTTGGGTTCTATGGACCATGGTGGACCTTACATAACGTAATTTATATTTATCTAAAATAGTTTAGCTCTGTAACAGTGAAAAAATTTTCAAAATCGGTCAGTTAGTTTATTTTTGACACTTCTGGATCCTATGGACCCTGGCAGACCTTACATAACGGAATCTATATTTATCTAAAACAGTTTAGCTCTGTAACAGTGAAAAAATTTTCAAAATCGATCAGGCGGTTTATTTTTGACAGTTTTGGGTCCTATGGACCCAGGCGGACCTTACATAACGTAATCGATATTTATCTAAAATAGTTTAGCTCTGTAACAGTGAAAAAATTTTCAAAATCGGTCAGTTAGTTTATTTTTGACACTTCTGGATCCTATGGACCCTGGCAGACCTTACATAACGGAATCTATATTTATCTAAAACAGTTTAGCTCTGTAACAGTGAAGAAATTTTTAAAATTGGTCGTTTAGTTTATTTTTTACAATTATGGGATCAGTAAATCCTGGCGAAACTCATACAAGTCTAGTACTCTAACAGTAAGAAAAGGGTTCTAAGGATCTCATATAACTTATGGCAGTCCGTAAGCTTCTTGCGGACATCATTTAATTAATTAATTCAAATACTTTAACTTACCAACTGTGAAAAAATTTTTAAAATCGATTGGTTAATTAATTTCTGGCCTTTTTAGGTCCCGAAAACCTTGACCTCACATAAAATACCTTAAATGCATTTGAAATGGTTTAATTTTTTAACATTATTAATTATTAGTGAAAAAATTTTCAAAATCGATTCAAAATATTTTTCCGTGCATACATATGTACATTGTACATATTTTGTTTTGTTTCATATTTATTTAATAATATTATATCATAACATAATCTTCAATTTCTTGTTTACTTAAAAATTCAATAAAAAAAAAAAAATTCTTCATTACATTAGCTTAGAAAATCTGTTTAATTTACATTTTTCAACATGAGATAGAACCATGCTAATTATAATGCAATAAATGAGAAACAAAACTCTATACATGTATGTGTGTTATAACACATGTATGTGAATAGTCTTCACTTGTTCTCACAAAATTCTTTAATAAAAAAGTGAAATATTTTTATACTTCATAAAGAACTGAGATAGAAATATAAATTACTTATTACAATGACAAAGAGAGCAAAATAAGGCAATAGTGAAAATTACGATTTTCTCGAAAACTACTTAACATAGAAAGAAAATTATAAGAACATTTTCTTCATAATTTTTTTTTCCTTTTCAATGATGTAAAAATCAAACTGTCTTATGATAGGATCGAATGATAAAAAATGGCCAAAAACCTACTTCTGGGCATCCGACGTGTCTGGCTAA